>CM062628.1:41410136-41415136 GCA_025617555.3 Puccinia polysora
CTTGCATACACCTTACAAGCTTCATTCAAAAAATTAAAAATAAAGAACAAATATAGATACAAATATTAAAATTTATTCAACTATGATTGGTTTTATTTTTCTACTTGGTTTTTGTTGAGGGAACAGAATCTCATTACCAAGATCCAAATTTTTCTGAAAAATTGTTTTCCAAATTTGATCTAACCTGGGAGCTGGCCAATGATCAGACTCGAAATTGAATGAGACTATATGTTTGGATTCTTCTAAAAGAATGATGAAAATAGGAGAAGTTTTGGGATTTGGAGTGGGAGGGGAATTCAGGGGAAGATAATTGCAAGGCGTTGAAGAAGAAAACAAAAACACTGGACACTTATATGTTTCATCCAGAAGGGACCCATGGCTTGGCAATTTAATCCACATATTTATGGGAGCTGTGCCATAAAGGTGGTTCAGTTCACTTCTTGCTTCTTGGAAATTTTCACCCCAGATATCATGCATTAATCTTGTTTCCTTGAAAATTGGGCTTGAACCAAGCTTTTTCACCATTTCTTTCCTGACTTCAATCCTTTTTTCTGAGATCCTCCCCAAGAAAATACCTTCTTCTCTAAAGCCACAGTTCCCATCCCCTATGACATCTTGAACATGGGAGATATGTGGGATGGCTGTTTTTGGGGAAATGGAATCCTTTTGTTGAACCTAAAACCAAAAACCAGAATTTTTTATAACAGAAAATATGGAATAAAGATAATACTCACTTCTTCACTTGATACTTGGTCAAATATTCCAGAAGAAGACTAAGATAATTTGCAAGAAACCTAGAGGAAAAACCCAAAATAAATCATAAAAAAATGAAAAATGAGAAAATACCAAATGTACTCACTTTCTCACTGATTGCTGGGGCTGCTAATACATTCCCCCCAGGAGGATGGTAAGGAGCATCAGCATCTTCATTGGATACCTTTAGTCTCTTGATTCTTGTCCCATGATTGTATTCAGGAGAAGCAACTTGCTTATTCCCAATGGTTCCAGCCCTCTGATAAAGGTTTGAATGAAGGAAATAATGAAAAATAATATTTAACAAATTAGCCAAAAATAAAATAAAATGAAAGCTCACCATCTTAATTACATCCACATCTGGAAGCTCTTCATTTGCTGTGTATTCCCCTTCATCCAAATCTTGCACCTCTTCATCTTCTGAATATTCCTGTTCAGTCAGCAATTCACTCTATGTCAAAAAAATGAGAAGGACTCATCAAAAAAACAACCCATTACAGAAAAAATGGGGAAATTTTAAATTCACAGCTCATTGACCCATTTACAAGACTCTGTACACAGCTCTTTGAGTTGTTTACATGGCTCAATGGGCCGTGTGGTACCCTACACAACTCAAATGAGCCTTGTGGCATGCTACACAGCTCAAATGGCCCGTGTGGCATGCTACACGACTCAAATGCGCTGTGTGGCATGCTACACAGCTCAAATGGGCCCTGTGGCATGCTACACGACTTGAGTGGGCTGTATTCCATGCTACACGTCCCATTTGAGTTGTACGGCACGCCAAACAGCTAAAATCAAGTTGTTTAGCCTCCACTAAATAATAAATCATAAATAATAAATAATAACTAAGCAAATAATAAATAATGAATAATAAATAATAAATAATAAATAATAAATAATAAATAATAAATAATAAATAATAAATAATAAATAATAAATAATAAATAATAAATAATAAATAATAAATGATAAATGATAAATGATAAATAATAAATAATAAATAATAAATAATAAATAATAAATAATAAATAATAAATAATAAATAATAAATAATAAATAATAAATAATAAATAATAAATAATAAATAATAAATAATAAATAATAAATAATAAATAATAAATAATAAATAATAAATAATAAATAATAAATAATAAATAATAAATAATAAATAATAAATAATAAATAATAAATAATAAATAATAAATAATAAATAATAAATAATAAATAATAAATAATAAATAATAAATAATAAATAATAAATAATAAATAATAAATAATAAATAATAAATAATAAATAATAAATAATAAATAATAAATAATAAATAATAAATAATAAATAATAAATAATAAATAATAAATAATAAATAATAAATAATAAATAATAAATAATAAATAATAAATAATAAATAATAAATAATAAATAATAAATAATAAATAATAAATAATAAATAATAAATAATAAATAATAAATAATAAATAATAAATAATAAATAATAAATAATAAATAATAAATAATAAATAATAAATAATAAATAATAAATAATAAATAATAAATAATAAATAATAAATAATAAATAATAAATAATAAATAATAAATAATAAATAATAAATAATAAATAATAAATAATAAATAATAAATAATAAATAATAAATAATAAATAATAAATAATAAATAATAAATAATAAATAATAAATAATAAATAATAAATAATAAATAATAAATAATAAATAATAAATAATAAATAATAAATAATAAATAATAAATAATAAATAATAAATAATAAATAATAAATAATAAATAATAAATAATAAATAATAAATAATAAATAATAAATAATAAATAATAAATAATAAATAATAAATAATAAATAATAAATAATAAATAATAAATAATAAATAATAAATAATAAATAATAAATAATAAATAATAAATAATAAATAATAAATAATAAATAATAAATAATAAATAATAAATATCAAAAAAGAATAAATTATAAATCATATGGAGTAGTGTATGGGCCCCCACGCGCTGTGGGGCCCTACACAACTTTCACAGGTCATGTGTGGCCCGACACGGCTCCCACATGACTTGAGCCGTGAATTTAACATCACCCAAAAAAATAAGTATATTTATAAAATTACCTCTTCCTCTGATTCCTCTTTCTTTATTCCCTTCCCCTTCATTTGGATGGCCTTGCACGTGCTTGAAACCTGAACACATAAGAAAAAAATTGATTTTTAATTTTGATATATTTTTTTATCCAAAAAATTGGTGACTGACCTTCAAATTTACTATGAATTTCATCTTTTGCCTTCCTCTCCTCTTTGTTTCTTCTAAATATTCAAAAAAAGATGGATATATTTTGCTTGAAGACTGAGAGCTCTTCTTGAACTTATTGGATGCTCCTTTGGGTCTTCCTCTAAATTTGGATCTTTGAGTGGAATTTGGCTCTTCAATCAGGGTAATTTCATATCTTCCACTGTACAGCTTCATGCTTTCACCCAGATAATATAGCTTTTCTCCAGCTGGCAAATTTCTGAATGCTTCAAACAGTTTACTGAAATATAGGTTTTCATTACTGTCTTTGGTTGGAACTCCAATTTTTGCTGAATCTTTGGTTGATTCAGGGTTCACAGTTGACTGGAGAAAGGAAAATCAAAATCAATCAGGACATTATTCATTTGAGCTTGAATCCCCCCCCCAAAAAAAAAGAGAAAAACTTGGTGAGATGGGAGCTTTGACATGCCTTTGAGGATCAAAATAATCAAGTTGGAAGATTTCCCCTTTCTGATGGCCAATTTGACTTTTTGAACACATGGTAAACCCATGGAAGAAGATTAATCACAGTTGTTGCAATTGGTGGAAGAATCAGTAACTTGATGAGATGAATGAATTATTTTGAGGGCAAAGTGGCTGATCTTTCCAGAAAGACAATCCACACATTAAGGCAAACCAATGAGATTCTTGAATTATTGATGAGAGGCTTCAATGTCTCTCTCACAGGTTTTGATGTTGATGGAACTGTAAATATTTTGAACTAAATTATAGAAAGAGCCAATAGAAGAATTGATGAATCTTTTAATGTAGGAGTGAGAACATTCTATTCTTTATTTACTTGTGTTTCCAAAGTGAAATTATTTTTTTCCAAATAGGAGACAAATTTTCTTTTTAGAGGAATCCAGTTTTCAAGAAGGTAGTCAGAAGTGGGAGTATTCCAGACCAGAGAAATTTTTGAGAATTTTTTGTGATATCTTGATTCAGATTTTAGAATAGACCAAATGATGCCATTTTTTCTGGAATAGCTTCCATTCATCTTCAGATTTGAAGTTCTTCCTGCAATGAGTTTGAATATTCTTGAAAATGTGCCAGACACAAAGAAGATGATGAGAGGAAGGTAAAACTGATTCAATTGAGCCAAAAATTGCTTGTTCCTTGTCTTTCACAATCACACTAGTTTCTTTATGTTCAAATATTTCCTGAAGTTGAGTCAGGGACCAATCATAGTTTTTTTTTATCTTGAGATAAGAAACAGAATTCAGCTGAGAAGATTCTAGAAGAGTTGTTTCTTGAGAGGATATGAAGAAGAGGAATTCCAAATTTTTTTGTTTTATATGTACATTCCATCATAATGAGGGTAGGGAATAGGTTAAGAAGTTTCATGGAATCACGGTGTGAAATAAATAATGAATTAATTTGACCACCCATATTGTTCATTTTTTAGTAAAAAGAAGAATTCCTGAGTTCCAGTATGAGTGCTCTCACAGGAGTTTTGCCATCAAGGGCATTTTTTTGTATTTGGGATCTTTTTCTGTAAATTGTAGGGAGATTTGTATGGATAGGTGATGATGAGTTTTGTATATGAGAGTTGAGAATTTTTAAAGGGGGAACTCCTGCTTTGGATAAATTTTCAACCACCTCCTTTTTCTCCCCTTGGATTCTTCTGTGGATGGGATGAGTGGAAGGATCAATGGAAGGTGGATGGTTGTGCTCTGGACATATAACATTCACCACCCAACAACCCAATCTTTTTGAAAAATTCCTTGATAAACAGAAAGTAAAATTGGTCTTTCTTGATTTTTTTAATTTGGAGGTATCTTTTCTTGGTTGATAATCCCCAGATTTATCACATTGGTAAGTGTAGGCTTGATTCTTGAAATTTTATACTCTGGTAGATATGGCATAACCATGGGACTTTGCCCATGATTGGATAGCCTCAACAAGCTCCTCCTTTTGATTAAATGAT
>CM062628.1:41417636-41500562 GCA_025617555.3 Puccinia polysora
ATTGAAATAAATTGAAATAAATAAATTGAAATAAATTAAAAAAAATAAAATCAATAAAAACATAAATAAATACATAAATATATCAAAAATAAATTAATGAATTAAATTAAATTAAATATATAAAGATAAAGATAAATATATAAATAAAAATATACAAATAAAAATATATAAGTAAAAATATATAAATAAAAATATATAAATAAAAATATATAAATAAAAATATATAAATAAAAATATATAAATAAAAATATATAAATAAAAATATATAAATAAAAATATATCAATAAAAATATATAATTAAAAATATATAATTAAAAATATATAAATAAAAATATATAAATAAAAATATATAAATAAAAAATATAAATAAAAATATATATAAATAAAAATATATGAATAAAAATATGTAAATAAAAATATGTAAATAAAAATATGTAAATAAAAATATATAAATAAAAATATATAAATAAAAATATATAAATAAAAATATATAAATAAAAATATATAAATACAAATATATAAATAAAAATATATAAATAAAAATATATAAATAAAAATATATAAATAAAACTATATAAATAAAAATATATAAGTAAAAATATATAAATAAAAATATATAAATAAAAATATATAAATAAAAATATATAAATAAAAATATATAAATAAAAATATATAAATAAAAACATATAAATAAAAACATATAAATAAAAACATATAAATAAAAACATATAAATAAAAACATATAAATAAAAACATATAAATAAAAACATATAAATAAAAACATATAAATAAAAACATATAAATAAAAACATATAAATAAAAACATATAAATAAAAATAAATAAATACTTAAATTAAAATTGTTTTTTTTTCGCCATTCACTACCCAAAATGGGTCGCGTGGCGTGGTTGGCGACCCAAAATGGGTCGCAAATCGCGCCACGCGACCTTTCTTTTGGTAGTGAACGGGGGTCGCAAGGTCGCGAATTTAACATTGGCCTTACATAAATTGTAATGAAAATTATCAAAAATCAAAATGTTTGAATAAGATGTGATATTTATGATTGGATGTCAGTACCTATTCACAAAACATGAAAACAAATGGGAAAATGCTATATATACCTAATTTATAAAATGAAGTTGAATGTGTGGAAACATTCAAAAATAAAAATTAACAATATATAACAGTAACTTCTTTGCATAAAATGTAATATTATCATGTGCTTTTTATATCTTTGTATTAAAGAGGAAGAGAAATCAGGAAATTCTGGAGAAAGTATTTGATGAGAGGAGTCAAAATATACACAAATATTCCATCACCAAACTCATCAAGTATGAAATTAATTATAAAGGAAATCAATTATTGATTTATTTTGATAACATTCACTAGTTCTTATGGTATTCAAGCAGCCTTTTACCAAAATAGAAAAAAATAAAAAATTTCAAACTGTACATATTTAATGAGAGAAATTCAAATGAATCAAGATATCCCAACAATGACTTCAAAAATTACAAAAAATAATGATAGAAACATCAAAATTATATTTCTTTGAATAAAATTTAATATGTCTGATGGTATATTCTATCATAGTTATTTTACTTGATGAATTTTTTGTTGAATCATTTCCATTTATTTGAGTTCTTGTCATAAAATAAGTTTATTTAGAATTTTTCCAGGTTTTTGATCTTTGTTTGAAAGGTATTCAAATTATAATAGACATATCAATTTCTTTCAAAAGAAACTAATTTCTGATTTTTTATCATTAATTTTGAAATTTTTGAAATTTCTCCAGAAATATTTCCACAAATTTGACTTAATTTCATGGAATAGGTACATTTGGTATAATATTATTATTATTATTATTGGCACAATTTCATTTGCATACCATCATGAACTC
This sequence comes from Puccinia polysora, assembly GCA_025617555.3. NCBI lineage: Eukaryota > Fungi > Basidiomycota > Pucciniomycetes > Pucciniales > Pucciniaceae > Puccinia > Puccinia polysora. The sequence continues at coordinate 41,419,533 of CM062628.1, forward strand.
CAAAATTTATTTAAAAAGATGAATTTTTTATATTTTTATCATTATTTACTACTTTCAAAATTTTTTGTTAAAATATTTACATCTTTCAATTCCTTTCATGAATAGGTTCATTTATTAATTTTTTCATTTTTCTTTATCTTTTGTAAAAATTTATTTGCATCACATCTTTCATATTCAGTGTTATTCAAAGCTATTTTTTTTATTTATTTTTTTAATTTTTCTAGGATATCACTTTTCTCATTGCCCAAATTCTTGAAATCATGTGGTTTGTACATTGCATGTCTGCAATCGACTCATGCTAAAACCCCTAAAGTAATACTGTTTATAGGTTTTTTATTTTCTTCATATTTGATTCTGGATTTATTTGGAAAGGCCTCCAAAGCCTCCAAAAAATATTTAGAATCTGTTTTGGATTGGCTTAATCCCCTTTAATATCTCTTCAAAAATTAATAAACAGGAAAAATAGCCAGTTTCACTGCATTTTTGACTCTTATTTTGAATTTCCTTGGTTAATTCTTGTTGTATTTCTGACACTTCAGTCCTTTTTAAGTACATTCAAGAACTTGAAAATATTCTTTTGGTAAATTTGTCCAGTTTTTTTGCCTCTTGAAAATTCAACACTAGTCAAAAAAATCATAATGAATGCCAATATTTGATTTTTTCTTATAAAAAAACCCATTTCTGTAGTTTTTGTAATCATTTCACAATGAAAGACCTTTATTTAGATTTCAATTGATGATAACATTCAATTTAAGATTTTTTTGAGGTTATTTAACCCATTTAATTTCTGCCTCAAACCAAAAAGTAACATGATGCAGGGCTTTCTGGGGAGCTTCATGGATTTTTTTCCAAACCCTTTATACGCTGGTTATTGGAAATTTCTGGGGGCCTGGGCTATTAGGGGACTCTAAAATCCCCAAAAAAAAATTCTCTTGTGAATTTTTGGGGCATTTTCTCCCCCTCAAAAACTCAACCTCAAATTCATTATTCAAACCCCTTTTTGGGTTTGGTCCACAGATTTGACCTATTTTTGAGGAATAATATCATATTCAATATGAATATTGATGATTTGATTCTCCCTCATTACCTCTTCAAGAAGAGAAATTATCATATCAAACATAAACTCACCTTCCTCCTCCAAATAAGTGCCACACCATACCATTCAACACCATTCAACACACCACTCAACACCACTCACTCAACACCACTCATTCATCACTCCTCAACCACACTAAACACCATTTAATACCACTTCAAAATCTTCACCACTAATCAACACTAATCAACCCAACTCAAGACTAATCAACGCTACTCAACACTAATAAATGCTACTCAACACCACTCAACCCCATTTACCACAACTTAAAACAATTAGCCACCACTCAACATTTCAGCTCTCTGATAACAGGAACCTTTCAGTCCTTTAGCTACAGAGAGTGATAAAAATACTGGAATAATAATAATTATTATTATTCCAATAATAAACACTTAGAAGCTCAAATAAATGATATAATAAGAGCAGTTGCAATGTTTAATTGGTTTAGTAATAAATGTTTTCCAATATGATATAAAAGAGGGGCCACAGTATTATACTACTGGGAAGATTACAGACTAGCAACCTCTCTTCAAGGGGCCTCCTTAGGCAGTTTAAGAACCTTGTAATGAAGATGGGTGCCTTAGAAAGGACTTATTCCACTAATGACCAGGCTTAACAGCACAAATGGCCAAGACAGGAAGGGTAACACTCACTATGAGCACTTTACCACGAGAATCCTGAAATAATTGGAAGGGTTTTAGAGCAGATGGGGTGGATTGCTTGACTAAACTTCAAGGTTTGATTGGTTAATAAGAATAAATAATACTACTACAGACTAAGTCATAAATCACTTGCTTATCTTCATATAAGCACTTGATCAACAATGAAACGGTGTCTGATTGATTATAATAATTCCTGGTAAACTGATTAACTGATCTGGAATAATGGATCCAAAGAGGTCTGTATAAATACCTTTTTGGTGTGATTTTTGAGCTTCTCAGGGCATGTAGAGAGGGTTCTGCTCGTGGGCTGAGGCTGGAAAGCCAGTAAGGGAAAGATTGGCACGTTCACTTGGTGCTGTCAATCAGCTGACCTTAGATCTGTTGGATTTCTGTTCTATTTTAGCCACAGGATCTGTTAATCTGTTATGGCATAAATTTGATCATTCTGTACTCATCCTTCATTTGTACTATTGATATTGCTTCAAAGCGGGCAGATGTGGATGTTTACTGCTTTTCCATTATCTGCTGATCATGTAGATAATTTTTAATAATTTTTATGAACACTCCTTGTAGTGTTTTGTGGTCTTCAAAGATCAGGGTCAGTGATTAACATGGTAATCCTTGATCTTTGCTTTATTATTAAAAAATTTTCTAAACTTAATTTTCATTAATTTTATGTAAGTTTTGATCTTTTTAGATTATTATTAATTCATATTTCAATTTGTTACATATGCTAGGCAACTCTAACTAGGTTGTAGCTCTTCTGAGCGGTACCTGGTTGTCAGATTAGTCACGACTGATCCAGATGCGGGGATCAGTTAGTACAGATGCGCGCGGGGTAGGATCTGCTGCGTGCGTGGCAGAATTTGCTGCGTGAGGGTCTCTAGTACGCGGGAATCTGCTACTACGAGTACGTAGGGATATGTAATGATGCGGGGCTGCGTGCGGGAATTGTGACATAACAAATTTCTGCGTGTAACTCCTAAAATATACACAACACCTCAATTCTGAGTGAATTTTAGGTGTAAACCCTATACGTGACAACACGTGTGAAATATTAGAATGGCCAAAAAGTGCCATACTGGTGTTGTAATTTTTAGTACTTTCCTTTTTATTATTTTAAAAATTTAAGGACTTGGAATTCAAGGGTGGGGTCAGTGAGTGACCCTGCCTAATTTTGGGTGAGGAATCCATTTCTGTAATAAATTTTATGGATTTCTCACTCCTTATTTTTTTAATTGAGATATTCTTATTCTTCATAGTTTTGTGTTGCTATTGACAGGTTGCTCTTTACATAGTAGCAAGCTGGCACAACACCACTCACTAACACTCCTAATCCCTTACCAAACCCCAACAAAATCAACTCAAAACTTTTGAACCACTATACCAATCCTCCTGAATTAAACCATTTCTTGCAAAACCCAAAAATTTCACTCCTCATAGAATTTTTCAAAGTTTTTTCATCTTTTCATATCATTTCATCATCATAGGAATAAAAATCAAAAAAAAATTCTCAATATTATTTCATCTCCCTTCAATTCACATCACCACCCAAAAAAAAAAAATTTCTGAAAAATGGATCTCCTCAATTTTCAGAAATATCTCAAGCTTCCCCAGCTCCTGCCCCCTCTTTTTCAATTGGTTACCCTGACTGTATCCCATTGGCCTCCCCTCCTGCATTATCACATAGTGATAACAAAAAGAATTTTGAAGCTATCAAAAGTTGGGCCAACCTCATACATTCGTTATTTTACCATATTTCCAATCTAGATTAGAAAAGATAAACATATTTATTTCATAAATCTGAGGAATATAAGCATATTTAATACTCAAATAAACTTTCCACTAAACCCATTTTGTTTTCAAAAAGAAATTACAACTACCAGGGGGAAACAAATTACTTTTGGATTTTCTGGTATCTATTACAATAAAATGGAGAATTCAAGATTGAAATTTAAATAGCTTAAGCACCCCATAATTATATTATCTATCAAGCCATCCAATTTTTATAATTATTCAGAGTACCCAAAAATATGGTCTAATTTTATTAAAACAACAAAAATTACACCTTTGAAAATTCCAAATACTCACATCAAATCATCTTCTGATCCCACTCCTATTAATCTCAGAAATATTTACCACCAGTGATAAAAAATAAATGAACAGCTTCTGCAGATTAAATCAAACATTTGATCATTAATGCTAGAGCTGAGAAAACTCTTTTTTTCTGGAATAAACAACATAAATGGAAAAATTTGAAGCTTCATATATTTCTCACCCTGAATAAATAAAACTTTCCAAACTCTTCTCCAGTTTTTTTATTCTGGAATGCACATAAAACCAAAAAAATCAATTTATCTTCCTCATATTTTAGGTTTCAACATTTTTTCAAGAAATATTTTGGTTTTTTTATTTTTTCTTTCATAAGAAAAGAACGAATAAAGCTTTTGGTACCTTAGTAAAATTTCAGGTATTTTGGATCATCAAGAACCCAAATTAATTTTCACTGAAAAGGAGAAAGCCCTCATTAGTTTGATTAAATAATTTTTTCCTGCATTTTATTTTTTTTCTTTTTCTTTTTCCCATCTCAAAAAACATTCAAGCTTTTTGCAGATAAAAATTTAAACCTCAGTCATAATGGAAAAGTTTCTCAAAATACCCCAAATCTCTGTTCCAATACAAATCTGAGCAGCCTCAGTAATAATGGAAAAGTTTCTCAAAATACCCCAAATATCTTTTCCAATACAAATCTGAGCAGGCTTAACAGGAAAAATTAACCAAAATATCTTGGGTCTGGAATCATCAAACTTCCCCTGTAATTTTTGAAAACTGGATTCCCCTCTGGTGTCTTCTTTTTCAAAATAAATTCTTCATTTAGAGAAAACCCGAAATCAAGAATTGAAGGAATACATCCCAAATTTAAAAGATTTCTCATCATTTCATCTGGCTCATTTTTCAATTTCTTTGCCAAAGTCACAATTCCATCTTGATAAAAATTCATGAAAGGGCCATTGAAAATTCCTAGAAATATTTTAAGCAGTTGATTGGTTTGCCATGCTTTGTGGACCAATTGAGTGTGAAAATCACCCACTGTGAACTCAAAGCCATTCAAATTTTCTCTAGTTCCTCAGAAAAATTGAAAAGTGTTATAAATTTTCATTTGAATTCATGCATGGGAAATCCCTTCTTTCTCAAATTAAACATTGCAAGTATTAATAATAAGCTATTTAAACACAAATAATTCCATCATCAATAGGGCATGTCAGATTTAGAAAACCCACAATGAGAAACCCACCGTTTATTTTGGCCAGACCCACCATTTTTAATGGGGGGTTTCTAAAATACACATACCCCTAACTGGTGTATTTTGAAATGGTGTGTTTCATGGAAATGGTGTATTTCAAGCATCAAACCCGCCATTATCATTCATCCACCATTGATTGCATGCAAAAAACCCATCCACACCTCCAACTTAGCAAATCCATACCAATCTCATATCCATTGCTTCAAATGAATCTCATCTCTGTTGCTTTACATCTCCATAAAATTGCATCTCCATTGCTTCACAAACATCCCATAATCATCTCATCACCCCACATCACATCAGAATCATTCTCAAAATTTCCACCACCTTCCCCTAAGGTCCCCCCCAGTCCTCCTTCACCTTCTTCTGCTCCCAATGCATCACCCAATCATCCTGTGAACCCCCCACCCCCCTTCTCCTCCTCATCCTCCTCCTTGTCCTCCTCCTCCCTTCAATTTTTGAACTGATCCCCACTCAAGCTCCACCCAAATCTGACAGACCCCCCAACCACAGTCTTTTCATCAACCCATATCCTACAACTTGGATTACCACCAATATTTCTTGCTTGAACCTCATGCTGAGTGGTGATAGTTATGAATTTCTACGTGAGGAACAGATTTTCAGGGATTTACAGTATCAAAGCTGCCAACATGCCTGGTCCTCCCCCTACCTATACCCCCTAAAGGTTCTATTCTCTCTTCCATTTGTGGAGATTTTGGATCCAATTCCAAAAACAGTCCTCTGAATTTTTAACAATCCTTCAATTTATCAAAGATGGATTTGGGACCTAGTGGATCAAACAATTAAACTCACTCCTTGCACTATTTTTATCCAATCATGGATCTTTTTTGACTTGGGATGTACTCTTATCCACCCTCTTTATTGCCCTCCTCATCAGTTGAGTCCCTCCCCTCTTCCTTACCTACTGCCTCACAGACCTCTTCAACTTTTCAAGTTTTTTTTTTCAACAAGCAGGAAATTGATTAAAAGGTAGGTAGATTGGAGATTAAGTTGGAAGAGTAGGAGAAACTTTGAGGAGACTTGGAGTTCAGGGTCACCCAAAACTTTGAGAAGGGTTTTAAGGGTCTCAGGGATGATTTAGAAGGCCTCATCATTGGACATCAACAAAATCATGGTCAACTTGAGAAGATGAAATCAATGTCTTATTTACTGAATGTTTGAATAGAGTCTTTAGATCAATCAACCAGTAACTTGATGACAAATCAAAACGCTTTTTATGATGATAAATCAACTCTGGTTGGTTCAAGCACGCAAAATTTTGGCTGAATTGGAGAATCTGAAGCATACAATCCTAAAAGCTACCTTTAATCAGATCAAACACAATGTATATGTGACTCAGACCAAGATTTTCAAGATTTGGGAGGGTAAACTGAAGGCAATGGGAATTGGGTTTGAACAACAACTCAAATCTAGGTTACAAAAGATTTGTCAAGAACTCCCAGCTGGATCATCATCATCATCATCCCTTAGTCAATTTTCATTCAAAAGTTTTCTGTTGAACAAACCAAGATTGGAGAGAGTGCAAGATCTGATTGAGGATGCCCTCACGCGGTACAGTCAGGAAGGGATTGCTAAACAATAATTTGCACTCTAGGGTGGAGGCGCAAGGGTAATCCCACAACTGACCTCACAGAACTATGAATTCTTGGCCAAGACCTGGAGTCAAAATATCTTGGTTTCTTAAACAGAGGCAAGATAGTGATCAAGGGTCCCCAAACAATGCCCCAACCATACATCATCCCTTCCTCTCCCAACCTCTCATCCCTCCAGACGCAACTTGCATGGTTTCAGATCAAATCAGAATCCAATTTGAATCCTTCCAACGCACATTGGATCAAACTCAAATCAAGACTCTACCAACAATCAGACCTAGGCGCTCAAATCAGTCAGATATTGCAAGATGCTCAATGCCTCAATGCTAGCTTGGAATCCCGTCTCAAGGCAATCATAACCTCCATCAACAGTTTCATGACCTCCAAGCCAAAAAGGCCAAGTTACTACAGCTCCTGCGGGATACCCCACCACCTACCAAAAAATTGATCAATTGATCATGCTTGTAAGTCCCCCCCCCTACTCCTCCTCCTTGATTGATCAATCAATTAATTGATGGTCCCTCCCCTTCTCCTACTCCTGCTCTCCCTTCTGCTCCTCCTCCACCTTTGCATGATGCTAATGGTATTTTTTGTGTTTCTTTAGTTCTTGTTTGGGATTCAAGTATGTTTCTTTTAAAAAATATTTTTTTGGTTCACTTGTTAGTGCTTATGTTGCATGGGTGACTCATTCCATTTTTTTAGGAATTTATAAACACACTGTTGTTCTTAGGATCAATAAAATGTTTTTTTTCATCCAATCTTGTTTCACCAACAATAATCACATGACTGACCTTTTTTTTATTTTTTTTTTGTTTTTTTTTACACCATTTTCCCCTGTTTTCTGGAGGGCCAGTGCTTCTCCCACAACCTTAAAAATTTTATATAACAAATTGAATCCCTTCTTGATCCTCACCCCAAGCACAGTAGGTGCCTGGGAGGGAAAAATATTGAAGGATATGGTTTTAAAAACTTAAAGAGAGGTGGCAAGCAGAGGGATATTTGGAAAAAGATGGCTCAAATGAGATATTTCCCCTGTTTTCTGGACTTCCAATGCTTCTCCCACAACCCTCAAAATGTTATAAAATAAATTTAATACCTTATTCATTCTCACCACAAGCGTGGTAGGTTCCTGGGAGGGAACAAGATGGAAGGAGATTGTTTGAAAAACATAAAGAGAGGTGGCAAGCAGAGAGCTCTTTGGCAAAAGAGGGCTCAAATGAGAGATTCCAAAATCTCTTTGGAAGTAGCCAACAAATTTTTCAACAAAAAGGTGGTGTTTTCTGTAAAAAAACTGCAACCTTTGAATTTTTACCCTTCTATTACTGCTGAAAAGAAAAAGAATACTCAAAACCCCTCCCCTGAAAGTTTCACAAGCCAAACAGAAGATTGAAAAATTCCATTTCTTCAGCTCTGGAAAAGTGATTTTTCTTGAAAGCTCCAATTTCCCTTCTCTGGTTTCAATGATCAAATTTTCCCCTTTGAATAAACTCTTGGAGCAAGGTAAGAAGGACATCAACTTAAAATTATTTGTTTATTGGCAGGGTTCAAAATAGTCTCAAACCTTTTTGTAATCAAGAATGTTTCTTTTCTTTTTAAAATTTTTATCAAAGTAAATATATTTAAAAGCCCAGCAATTAAGTAATATGCTATATTTCCTCAACTGTTCTGCTTCTAACAATACATTCTATGGCTACTTATGACCTATCTTTTTTCAATTTCCAGTTTTTCCCTTTCCTTTTCCAGTCAATCCCTCTCCTTTTCCTCCTTTTGAAACTCTAGCTCTGCCTGTTTCAATTTCCACTCAGCACCCAATTTTTGTTGATGAGCCAAGATCTTGTCTTTCTGCTTTTGAAAATCAATATCCATTTAAAAATCCCACTTTTCCTTTTAAAATTCAATTTTTTCTGATTCAATTTGTGATTTCACTGTTTTTTGGAGGGGAATAGGAATGATCTTGATTTTGAAAGAAAGGAGATTATTTTTCATGTTTGCATCATAGTTGGAGGGAATTTTAGCCATTTTACCAGGATGATTTGATCAGCTCTTATAAGATTAATTGGGCCTTTGAAAGATGATGGGCAAGGATTGTTTGTTTTAGGGTTCCTTGGTGACATTAGCTTTGGTGTATTCAACTTATGTGTAGACTTGCAGGGGGAGATTTGCTGAGGGGCCATTTGGAAATAGTAAGAGTGATGAAATGATAAGACTGATGAGATGATGAGGAGAGAAATTGCGCAATTAGCGCAATAAAGTGATGAGAGATGAAGCCATGGGGATAGAAACAAAGACATGAGAGCAATAAAGTGTTGAAGTGATGAGAGCAATAAATTGATGGAAGTAACCAAGTGATAAGATCAATAAAGTGATGAGAGTGATCAAGTGATGACAGTGATGATTTTTTGAGAGCAATGAAGTGATGAGAGTGATCAATTTATGACATTTATTATGTGTTGAGAGAAATCAAGTTGTTAGAGTGATCAATTGATTAGAGTTATAGTTTTGAGAGGGTTTAAGTGATGAGAGTGATGAATCAGATTTTTCCAATGAGGCTTGAGGTAAAATTTTTCTGATGAGGTTGAAGGTAGAACCAGGGGTTTATGATGAGGAGTGATGGGTTTTTGAGGTGGTGAAATCCTATAAATAATTTATCTGAAAAAACCCATTTATTTTGAGGTAACTCTGACACGTCTGAGGTGAAATAAGTGGGTTTTTTTGGTTTTAATGGCGGGTTTGAAATGTTGGATTTGGGTTGAAACCTGCAATTACAAAATGGCAGTTTTGGTTACCTCTGATACACCATAATGGCACCTTAAGCCAGATATTTCATAATTTCATTTTTATTTTTTTCTTCAATTATTTAAATTGATTTTTTTTTCTTATGCATGTATTCTTTTTCCATAAAAATATATAAAGAAATTCATTTGATATTAATTTAAGATGCAACTCCAAAGGAATACACTGATGAATAAAGTTCTAATTGCATAAATTGGATTTTATATCAAAATCAAAGCTTTTAAAAATTCCATAGATTGGAAGCTGGGTAAAAAACCTTTACCTTGGTGGCATAAACAAGATTTTGGATGGGAGTTAACAAATTTTTTTGATTCAAGAACTCAATTCTAAGAAAGTGGAAAAAATGAGAGGAATATCCAAAAGAGCTCTCAACAAACTAAAGAAAATTTCTCAGTCTTAAGCTAAAATTGACCCTTTAGATTTTTAATATTCACAGCCACCAATTACAAGAGGGAGAACAAGGAAGAAAAAAGTTTGCAAATTTTGAAATTTTTTTAAAAAATCCTCATAAAATATCTTCCTGCTTCAAACTCACAATTTTCCTGGGAATCCACTAATTTAGGGAAATGAAGGGGGGAAATTAAGTAGTAATTAGAGTAATAGATGTATTTTTTTTATTTCAAATTCCTTTCATTATTAAAAATAAAAATACACATAATAAATTAATAAATGAATGAATAAATAAATAAATAAATAAATAAATAAATAAATAAGTAAATAAATATATATATATATATATATATAAATAAAGTGAAATGTTAAATTCACAGCTCATTGAGCCGTGTACACGGTTCAAAAGGGGCCGTGTGGCACGCCACACAGTCCAATCCAAGCCGTGTACAACCCCCCACGGCTCAAAGACTCCCGTGGCCAACCCAGCCTGGTCCGCCGGCGGGTTGGATCCCACATGACTACATTTGAGCCGTGTGGAGTTGTAAACAGCTCAAATGTAGTCGTGTGGCATCCCACATGCCACCAGACCATGGTGAGCCAAAAAAGGAAAGGAATGAAAGGGTACTAACATAACCCATGAACTGAATAAACCTTCCAAAAAAACAGAAATCAACCAAAAAATCAAAGAATGTTCATTTTTTGGTTAAAAAAAACAAATAAATAAATAAATAAATAATAAAAAAAAAAAAAAAAAAACTGGGACTATCGAATGGATTAGCCCTAAAGTAAAAAGACCCAAAAAAACACAAGTAACTGGACTAGCCCTAAACTAAAAACACCAAAAAAAAAGACAAGTAACTTGACAAGCCCTAAAGTAAAAACCAAAAAAAAGACAAGTAACTTGACAAGCGCTAAAGTAAAAACACCAAAAAAAATACAAGTAACTTGAAAAGCCCTAAATTAAGTTCGACTTGACTACGCTAAAGTAAAAGGGCCCAAGAATTAAAGAAGTCTTTTGACCAGCCCTAAATTAAAAATACCAAAGAAAACAAGTTCAACTTGTGTTCAGCTGATCCCATCCCAAGCTTACCATCAGTTAAGCTTGTTATGGAATCAGCCCAACACAAGTTGAACTGACTTTCCATCAAACTCTCATTAAAAACACTCAATATAATGATGTTAACTCAAAACACTCAACATAATGATGTTCAAAATGTGATAACCCTTTATATTAATAGAATTACAATATCAGCATGTTAGACCCAACCCAAATGATGAAATTAATCTTTAAGTTAGAATACAACTCAAGTTGATCTTTGAGGTGATCAACCCAACCAGAGGCTTTTTTAGAAATCAAGGAACGTGGTTTTGCTACAATGGGTGGGATTGGAACCATTTCTCCCTCAAGTACTAATAGAACCCAGTGGTTATTGTTCAAAAAGTAAATCAAAATTTGATCTGATTGATCAGTAACACCATTTTGCATTGGAGTATAAGTACAAAATGACTCCAATGAAATGAAACATATAGGTCTGGAATATGTGCCTGCTATGATTTGACCCATATATAATTTAGCCAGCCATTTTGAGGAGGGAATCTTTTCATTGATGTCTTCAACATGAAGTCTTTGTTCAATCTTTTCAACCTCCTTTGAACCACAAAGCATCTTAATGTAGCATGCTTTATTTTTCTCTAATTTTTCAATCATTTCCTTCCTAACTTTAAACAAACCATGTTCTTCATAACCAAGAGATTTAGCAATGACTCTAGATCTGCAATTCCAATCTCCAATCAGATCCCAAACCTCACCCAAGAACTTATGGAATTTTTTGGGTATTTGATTGAGGTATTTCATGTTTGGTTCCTACCATGAAAACTAACTTAGTATTCATTTCTTTAATCAGATCAATTAAATTAATACTCACCCAAGATGAGTTTCTGGTTGAGCTTTGCTGCACTTTCTCTTCCTCTGAAGAGGATTCTGATTCCAAATTAAGTGATCCCAATTCACTTTCAGTCTCTTGCTCTGAAATGTGAAATTCAGATTCAGATTCTGCAAACTTTGACTAATAATTCATCATTATTTATTAACTAAGCTCATTAAACCAAAAAGATGAACATATCCCAAAAGAAAAGACTTGCAATCTTTTGTCTTTTCTTGTTTGAAGCCCTTCTAGTCCTTTTTTCCCCCTTGAGTTGTTTTTCAACATGCTCAAACCGGGATGGTTCTTGCTGCATATCTTTCAATTTTGGCCTGCCCCTACTTGATTGTAAGACTTTAGGTTCAATTCTTGGCTTTGATTGATATTTTGTAATCTTCTGAATCATATAATTCAATAGGCCGCTTTGCTCATGATCTGGAGATTCCAAGATAATTGCATTCACTTTTTGACGTAACTGAGGAATGCTTAGGATTTCATTGACATTGCACTTGAAAAATTCAAAAGTATCAACCAGTAGTGAATTAAAAATCATTAATCAAGAAGCATTAATCACATAGTGATTTGAAAAATCCAACTTAAGTCAACTTACAGAACAAGAAATGCAAGGGTCATAGTCCAACCTCCACTGAGCATGAACATCTTCAGGTACCATGGATCCTCTGAATGCTAGATGTTCACCTATTTGATGGGAACAGGGCAAACCAATAGTCTTGGAATATGACTTGGTTCACACTTTGCCATCATGATCATGTTTTAACTTCTCAAATTGTTCCCTAATAAGCTGAATTGCCTCTAAAGACAATTTGTAACCCAATGGTAACAGTTTAGGTGGGAGAACTTTCCCTAACTTAATTTGAGAGTTATAAAGTGATGCATGAGGAGTTATAAAGTGATGCATGAGCCAATTTAATTTGATTCAAAACTATTCCTTCAAGGCTTTTCCAAAAATCCAACATGTTTCCCAAAGAGTTTGCAAGGAATTGTTTGAGAGTTGCATGGGCCCCTTCAACCCAAGAAGTTGTTTTGTTCCCAAAATCTGGGTTTATAAAAGTCCACACTGTTAAAAATGTCTCTTTGATAGGGAAAATGTTATTTTCCATATACTTAAGTACATTCTCATAGTCTTTCAAGAAACACTATACAAGTCAAAAGTTCAAAACTCAAAACTAGGAAGAATAAGAAGCAGTAATTTGGAGGTACTCTGAGTTCTGCATCATTGACCTCTGCCTCCTCCTTGGTCTTTGAGGCCCCATACTTTGCCCACAGAGTCATAAAGCTTTTCCATCCTTCAAAATCATTAACAAAGCCTGCTTTACATTTTGCTTCTTTGTTTTTAGACAAGTTCCAAGTGCAAAATTGTCTTGATGACTCAGGGAAACTATATTCAATAGCACAAATCAGAGCTTTTTCACAGTCCGTCACAAAGAATTTTGGAAGTCTCTCAGGATCATAAGCCAACTCCTTTAATGCATGTACAGACCAACTGTAGAACTCAAACGTTTATTTTGTTGTAAAAACAAGAGCTTTTGGGAAAGTTTTCTGATTGGCTGTCATTCCTACAACATGCAATAGTGTGGTTTTGTACTTATTTTTCTTATAAGTACAATCTAACATAGAAATATGATGGAATTGTTTTGAAAGCTTTACTGCCTCAGGATATGCTAAGTAAAGGGCCTCCAAGTGACCCTCTCCACTGAACTTTGACTTGCGAATCCAACTTGTTTCTTCAAGCTGTTCATAGAGTACCTCCATAACACTTTCACCCTTTAGTTCTGCAAGTGTTACCTTCCGCTTAGTTTTATAGATTTTTTGGTCATCAACATAATCCCGCCCATCAATCTTGCTCAATTTTCTCTTGAGCTGTAACATATTGATCCCATCTTTCATTCCTTCCTTAAGTATATTCAAGGCTTGCCCATAGATTCTACTCAGTTGAGGATGCACAGAGGTATTTTCAGATGGTTGATGGTCATGTTGCATTTCTTTATAGGAGATTTTCCACAAGGGATCTGCCTTTGTGCAACTTGCATGGATTAAAAACTTTCACCCAAATTTCCTTGTGTGAGTTTGTCTAGACCATTTGGTAAGAGGTTTTCCTGAATAGGAACCATGTCTATCACAGCCTAGATCTACATATTGGTCAGGCTTTGAGTTGAAAACTGTTAAAGAATAACCATGCTTCATTGCCCATGTTTGACAATAGTTTTTTGCCTCTTCCCTAGTAGGAAAAGCTCTCACAGGAGGTGGTTCAAGTGGATCTGGCACCAATTCAATGGTTAGGTTCCATAGTTTCATATTTATATGCACCCATTAGTTTCAATCAAATTAAATCCAGCAAAGGCCTCAGTAACATAAAATGTTACTCACGACCAGAGGTCAAATCCCACTGTGAAACTTTTTTTTCCTCAATTGTCACCCTTGATGAGGATGCAATTGGGGCTTCCAAGGTTTCATTACCCAAATCCTTTTTTCTTTTTCCAAAGCTTTGTTGATGGCAATATCAGTGTAGAACTTCCACATAGCCATGTCAGAAGAAGGAGGGCTTGCCACTGTTCCCATTTAAAAAAATGAAATGGCACACTTCAGTATTCAATCAAACTTTCAATTGAACTAACAAAGTTTGCTCACTTTTGAGTTGAGGAAGAATTTTTTGAAGATTTTTATATGATTTCAATTTTCACTTTACTTTTACTTTGGTTTCACTTTAAAGTCACTTTGTTTTCACTTTTTAAGTCACTTTGGAATTGCTAGGTGTGAAACAACAGTCCCAAAAATTATGTGTTGATCCCAAATTTGGGTTGACGGAACCCAAGTGTGGTCCAGGGGGTGCCCAAAATTCTGGCATGACTTCTGGGGGGTTTTGAACCCCCTAACACAGTGGTTTTGAGCCATGTATGGGGGTACATGGCTCACATTTGCTGTGTTTGGGGGGTAAACGGCTCCTACACAACCCCCCGGGGATTGCGCATGTTTGAAACGGCCCTTTGTAGTTGTCTATGGGCCCCCATGGCTCATTTTAGCAGTGTAGGGCCCTGCACAACTACCACACAGTTGGAGCCATGAATTTAACATCACCCATAAATAAATAAATAAATAAATAAATAAATAAATAAATAAAAAAATGAATGAATGAATGAATGAATAAATAAATAAATAAATAAATAAATAAATAAATAAATAAATAAATAAATAAAGGTTTCTGAGTTTTTCATGCCCCCAAACCTCAAAATCATGTGGCTTTGATATTGCCACAATGTCCCTTGACATCCCCAAAGCACGCGTTAAACCCAGAAAAAACACTGTTTTTGGGGGTCAGAAAAAAAAAAGAAAACTTCTAGGGTATAGAAAGGCATCTGCACCCCCCGTTGAATAACTTTGACAAATTTTGGCCATTTTTAGGGCCTTTGAAACTGCCCTCAAGAAACTGAAAAAAAATAAAATGCTCCACGTCTCAAATCTTTTTACATTTATAGTTTTTTTTTTCCTTGATTATTTTTAGAAATCTAAAGAGTAAGAAGGTTTCCAAATATTTCAGACCATTCAATTATAATTTTTCCAGAAGTTTAGTACTTCATTATCCCACCAGAAAATGGGATTTACATTTAAAATAAGGCATTATTTTCAATTCTTTTTTTGGTTATTGTTCCATGAGATTTTCCAAATTTTCATTTTGCAGTCTCTTATTGGCAATTTAAAAGGGCCAAAAAAATTCTTTGGATATTTTCAGTATCAATTATTCATCTAAACAAAATTGATGCATCTACAACAATAATGGGAATTGTCTGTTTTAGGGTGCTTTTTGAAGCAATTTCTGAGACTATTAGGATGTATCAGAGTTAAGAAAACACACCATTCTTTCATTGCGGGTTTAAAATCAGATCTGCCGTTTCAAACCCTCCATTAAAAATCAAAAGAACACACTTATTTCACATCAGAGGTGTCAGAGTTACCTGGAAATAACTGGGTTTTTTCAAGTAAAGTATATAAAGACTTCCACCACCTTTCCACTTCATAAACCCCTGTTTTTCCACCTCCACAAACCTCCAATAAATTCTACCTCCAACCTCATCTGAAAAAAAATTGATTCATTGCTCTTCATCTCTTCACTGCTATCCTTATCACTTTATTGCTTTCATCACATCCAGCTAACTCTCATTGAATCACTATCCTCATTGCTTCATCACTTTATTGCTTTCATCAAATCCTAACTCTCATTTCTTTATCCCTCTTGTCACTTCATCACTCTCATCTCTTCCTATCCTCTTTGCTTCATCACTCTCATCCCCTCATCACTTCATCACTCTCATCACTTCATCAGTCTCATTGTCTCATTGCTTCATCCCTCACTCTTTTTAAATTGCCCCTCAGCAATCCTCCCCCCACAGGTCCACTAAACAATCCAATGGACTAAAGCAAACATCCCCCAGGAACTCAACATCCAACAATCCTCCCCCATCAGCTTCCACAGGTTCAAGTCAGCTCAAGAGAGCTGATCACATCATCCTGGTAAACTGGCTCAAAATTCCATTCAACTACAATGCTTGCTTTGGATCCAACAATTAAACACAAGTTGGCCAACCTCCTTCCTCTAAGTTTAATGGTTACCTCCTGATTCCCAATGAACTCAAGAATAAAACCAAAGTTAGGCTGGATCTTTCATCCAAATAGATGCGGGAGAAATTCAAGAACTATTGAACCAAGTACAAAAAAGCCCACTCAATGTCAATCTCCACTGGCTTTGGTATCACAAAATCCAATAAAGCAAAGGGAATAAACTTGGTGGTTGATAATTTGGACTACATTTGTCCTTTTTATGTTCAAATGGATGAAATCTTTGGAAAGAAGGCCAATATCACCCCTTTAGCCACTTTTTATGCCCAACAATCAGATTCAGTTGATGCTGAGGACCTGGCTGTAGATTCTTGGCCTAGCAATGATGATCCTAATGAAACATATGAGTGGCCCCAATCTGATGTGGAGGAGGATATTCCAACATAATCAGCTCCAATCACATCTACATCAGAATTGATCAACAATTCAAACCCTTCCTTTTACCCCTCACTTCCTTCTTTGGATTGCTCTCCTCCTGGGTTTAAAGAACTTAATGACTTGGCCAACAAGGAGCAAGTTATTCCTTTATCACCACCATTTTCATCATCTGCTCAAGTAAGGAACCAAGATCTTTTCTCTTTGGTCTGGTTAATCCTGACTGATTTAGATTGTAAAAAAACAAGCTCATCTGTTCCTGAATGGCCAAATACTCAAGCCAATGGGGCCTCCCACATCCCCTTCAAATGAGAGAAATGACATTCCCACACAAACTTCCTGTGCAAAGGGAAAGCAAAAGGCCTCCAATTCCATCAACATCAACCCCAATAGCATTCAAAAGAGGAGAAACACTTCAAATCTTTCGGTATTTGAGGAGATCATGGAGAAGCAAGATTCTGGTAAGCCCATTGTATTCTCCTTGTTTTCCAAATTAAGCTCATTCCTATCCCCTCTGAAAAACAGTGAAATTAAAAATTTAATCTGAAAAACTTCAGTTTGAATAGGAGAAGTGGGATCTTCAACTGGCCATTGATTTTCAAAAGCAGAAAGCCAAGAGTTTGGCTCATCAAAAAAATGTGATTCTGAGTGGAAGTTGAAACATGCTGAGATAGAATTTCAAAAAGAGGAAAATGAGAAGGATTGAAAGCAAGCACAACTGGAAATGGAGAGAAAACAACTGGCAACAGCAACAAAGTATAAGTGGTCAATAGCTGTGGTGTGCATTGGTAGCAGTAGAATGGTAGATGAATTAAAGCAGATTAATCAAATTCTGGGCTTTTAAATATATTTTCTCTTATGAAAAACTTAAAAAGAAAAAAAGGAAATTATTTTTGATTCAAATAATGGTTACAACGCTTAATACTATTTTGAACCCCACCAATGAACAAATATTTTTTTCATTTATTTTTTTTTCCTAAAGTATATTTTCCCACTTGCCAAGTCCCTGCAAATGTTTTGAGTTGTTTTGTTAATTTGCATGGAAATGGCCATTCTGTTATGGTTTGCTGTTTCCACAGCAGGAAATGTACAGTGCTTGTACTTGCTTACTGCCCAAACAATTTTAACAATACCTTTTTGCTTGAAATAAATTCCAAACCCCAGGTCTCGAAATACAAATTGGCCATCTGACACTTGAAATTCATCTGTGGTTTCAATAATTTTTCCATTTGATTTCTTGATTGGAACTGCAAGGAAAAATGAATACCCCAAGATTTCACCTTTGTCAATGTGAGGTGAGTTGTAAAAAGAGTTGGTTTTGAAAGTGAAATGCAGAGAGCAGTCAAAGGGTGTAGGCTGGGAACCAAATTCCAGAGATGAGAAGGAGGGGATGCAGTTTTCCTTCATTATTTCACAGTTTGATTCAAAGGGAAGTATGGCCAAAATTGCAAAACATTTGTCCTAAAATTTGAGAAACTTTGTCAGCCTTAAGGTTGAAACAAGTGTACTCTTGAGGGGAAGATTGAATGGATGATTTCTTCACATAGCATCCATATAAATCAAAGGGGTGCATTGATTTTTGCCATCCAATTTCCCACATTTTCCCAGCCCAAGATCTTGAGGGACCAACAGTGTTGACAAATTTTTTTTTCTGGTGAAGGAAATTTGTCACCAAGTTGATTTCCTTCTTGTCTTGGTGGGAAAGTTTATCCAACGCTAAAAATTCAATTATTTTGCAAAAAAGACCCTTCTGATCAGAATTTTTGATAAAAATTACTTTGCAATGGGTGAATAAATGAAATTGATTGATTTTCTGCTTGGCATGTCCAAACTCAGTGGGTGAGGGTTTTTGATTGTTCTTTTTCTTTTTGGCAGTGATGGCAGGATACAGATCCAAAGGTTGTAGTTTCAATCTAGACCATACAAACTCCTCATTGATGCCCCCCTCTGCAAGCTCCAAAGAGATTTCTGATGCCCTCATTTGATCCCTCTTTTGCTTCAAAGGCCTCTGCTTGCCACCTCTCTTTATGTTTGTCACCTCATCTCCTTTCATCCTGTTCCCTCCCAGGAAAATTCTCCACTTGGAGTGAGGATCAAGAAGGGATTCAATTTTTAGTATAACATTTTGAGTGTTGTTGGAGAAGCAAGAGAATGGAAGAAAAAGGGGTTAAAGAAGGGTTACAAAAAAAAAACATGTCAGTCACATGATGAAAAAAATAATTCAAAAAAACAAAACAAAAAAATACCAGGGTGTGAAAAAAACAGGCCAGGGTCAGTGGGCCAGGGAGGATGGGGCAGGCTGGGCTTGATTGGCTGGGGAGGAGGTGGGGCTCCATTGGCTGGGGAGGAGGAGGGGGGGTGGCTTGGTCAGCTGGGCAGCAGAGGGTTGGGCAGGGGCCGGCGGCAAGCAAGGTGGGGGGTGTGTAGAGCGCGCTGGGGGAGGCCAGCTGTTGGCAGGGGCTGTTGGCAAGGGAGAGGCAAGAGGGGGCCATTGGCAAGTGTGAAGCAAGAGGGGGCCGTGGCTGTAGGCCTTTGCAAGCAAGGGGGTGGCCATTGGCGTCAGCAAGCAAGGGGGTGGCCGTTGGTTTTGGCAAGAGAGGTGGGGTGGTATTAGTTGGGAGAAAGGGAGGGAAAAGGGTGATGAGGAGGAGGGGGGGAGCTTTCCTGGGGAATCAACCAAGGAGGTGAGGTGGGGGGGCTGAAGGGGGATGGAGGGGGATGGATGTCAGTATTGGATGATGGGGATGATGAGGAGGAGGGGGGGAAGCTTACCAGGTGTGCTGGTGAGGTAGAGGTGATGGGTGAGGTGGTGGTTGTGGGTGAGGAGGAGAGTGGACCTGTGGTTTGGTGGGTTGGGGTGAGGTGTTGGGTCTGTTTTTTCTAATTCCACCAAAAGATAAAAAAAAACCTGAGTGAGTCAGCCAAGGATTCTTGGTTGAACAACCAAAACCAAAAAAATAAAGTGAAGGGATTTTTTACCTATTTCAAAATCAAAAATTACTCATCAAAGCAACCAAGGGTGAGAGGTAGAATCCTTTCTCTCATATAAGAAGATGAGGGACAAGATGAGACAGGGATGACTTGAGGTGGATCCAGAACATCATCTTCAAATATTCTTTCCCATTCATCTTTGATGTTGGCCAAAAGGTTGTGAAGGATTACACAAGTGATAATTCAGTTGATGATTAACTTCATGTCTTTGGGGTTTTGAAGCTGGTTCTGCATTTCCATTAAGATGGCCCATCTTCCTTTCAGGACTCCTATTGAATGCTCAATCCAAACTTGTGATTGGGAAAGATGATAGTTGAAATTGGTTTTTCCTTGATCATTGGCAAAAAACATTCTGGTATGCTGGAACCACATATTTCCCACTGGCATAAGCCAAATTGGAAAGAAGGTATTGATCTTGGTCAAAGTAGTTCTCTGGTTGTTGGGCAATCCGCATCCAATTGAAAACATATGAATCATGACAAGAACCCAGAAGGCCAGTGTAGAGGAATAAGAACTTCTTGTTTTTATCACAAACAAGTTTTAGGTCCACGGACTATCTAAACAAAGAGATGCAACTATTAATTTAATTCTAAATTAACTTCTTCTTAACTGTTGATCAATGGGTACCAGTTAAGGATGACCTTTGATTTGTGGTGTAATATAAAAGTATATAAACTGAAATTGCATGGGGAAGAGACCAGAATTACACCAATGCTATCTATCTATTTGTATTAAGTGTTTCACCCATGAGTGTGTGTGAAAAAATCTGTTTCTTCCTCCTCTTCTTGAGTAACATTCTAGGAATGCTGCTTTTGTTTATAATTTCCTTCTTACTCTTAATATTTCTAGCTTTTCTTTCTTTATCTTTTTCCACGGTATCCACCCTTTCTTGTTGTGCTTTCTTTTCCTTGCCTTAATCAGATTTTTTTCTTTTAATTTCCTTGAAGTTTTTAAAGCATACAGTGCTTTAACTTGATTTCTTAAGTCAAGAGCATTTATGTCAATGATGGTCTTGATTCTCTCACCATCAAATGTCTCTGTGGTCAATGTGTTGTTCAATCCACTATTGTCTTGATGCGCAACTGGTATTTGTATGTTGGGTGTTGGTTTGCTCCTGTCTGGTGCAATACCCTTTTGCTCTATGGTGACTTGCGTGTCATCTAAGATTTCACTTTCCTTGACATACCTTGTGACATTTGAGTGGCTTGTGCGTACACAGGCCAGGTTGGCTGTGGCCACCTTCTCAATACACCCCCTTATGCTCAACTTGGTCAATTCAAAAGGTACCTATCCCAGTATACTGATGAACTTCATATGCTTTACTCAATCCAGTTCTTTTGCAAAAACATTGACAATCATATCCTTGGTAGGTACATATTCCAATTTTACTTCCTTATTATTAACCAATTATTTGATGAAATCATAATGGAAAATGAAATTTTTGGTTCTTGCATGATATACCGGGTTCTTTTATAATTAAATAGCTCCTTGGTTATCTGAATTCATAGGTGTTTGGTCCTCTACATTTCCAAGAATTTCTGTAGTAAGTTTTCTTAACCATAGTTATTAACCAATTATTTGATGAAATCATAATGGAAAATGACATGTTTGCAACTTGCATGATATACCGGGTTCTTTTATAATTGAATAGCTCCTTGTTTATCTGAATTCGTAGGTGTTTGGTCCTCTACATTTCCAAGAATTTCTGTAGTAATTTTTCTTAACCATAGTGCCTCTTGTCCTTCTGATAAGTATGCTTGGTGTTTGGCTTCTGTTGACAATATACTAACCCCCCCAAATTTTTTCTTCTCCAGCAAACCAATCCACCTGCAAATTGGAAACAGTATCCATTTTTTTATTTACTGTGGTCATCCTCACCATAGCTTGAGTCAACATGGGCAAGTAGTGTCATTCTCCTGTTTGGTTGATATAATAATCCATAACTCAATTTTCCTTTCAAATATCTTAACACTCTCTTAAACTCCTTCCAGTGCGCTTCTGAATGTTTTTCAAGGAATTGTGAGAGCTTTCCTACAGCATACGTAATGTTAAGTTGGTTACACTGAGATAAGTAGTTCAGAGACCCAATAGCTGATCAATAGTCTCATCCTGTATTTTTAAATTCTATACTTTCTTCTTTGGTAGCTTTGATTAAATTTATATTTGCTTGCATTGGAGTTCCAAAGGGTTTACTATCTTCAAGTCCATATTCTTTGAGGATACTTTTTATGTAGTGAGTTTGGTTCAAAAATATACTTCTGTCATCTCCATAATCTATCTTCATTCCCAATATATGCTGTGCTATACATAAGTCTTTGATCTTGAATTGTTTCTTAATATTTTCTAGGAATTCATCTGTATCTGTTCCAACAAGAATAAGATTTTCTACCCAGGAAAACGCAAGACTCCCTGTATCTGAAATGAATAGACATGGATCTGCATTGCTGATTTGGTATCCATTTTTCCTAAACCAGTCTGTCATATTAATATACCACCCCCTTTCAGCTTGCTTGAAGCCATACAAACTCTTTTTTAGTTTTAGAACAAATTATTCTGGATGCTTTATCACCCCCCTAGCAATATCTAAAGTTTAAGTTTCTTGTTTTGTTTCTGATAACCACTCAACAAATCCTTTGGGTATATTAAAAAAACACTGCCTCTTCTTCATC
Source organism: Puccinia polysora (assembly GCA_025617555.3). NCBI lineage: Eukaryota > Fungi > Basidiomycota > Pucciniomycetes > Pucciniales > Pucciniaceae > Puccinia > Puccinia polysora. The sequence continues at coordinate 41,441,983 of CM062628.1, forward strand.
TAACTCCAATTTTAGATATTCTGTGAAAAATTTGGATTTCCTGGGTTTTACCCCTATCTGCATGGCATAATTGAGTATTTATCTCATTGTGCTTAATCACCTGTTAGGTGAGAAAGTTTCCTTGTAATCAATACCTTGTTTTTGTTTGAATACTCTAGCTACCCCTCTAGCTTTAAACCTTTTAAGATTTCCTTCAGTATTGAATTTTTTGTTTAAGACCCATCTTGTGTTGATTACTGACTTTTTTTATTCCTGTCTTCATTTTTTATTATTTCAAAAACCCTGTTTTCTATTATGGCGTCTATTTTGATAAAGATGGCCTTCTTCCATTCAATCCATTCAGGTGATTTTTTTGCTTGATTGAAACTATCCGGTACTACTGCATTTTCTTTTACAAATGTCTGGAAAGCCATAGCTTCAAGAACCTGACTATCCTCATCATCTAGCTCATCCATTCTTATTCCTAGATCTCCACTATTTGCTAGCTCAGCAAGGTTTACTGCCCAGTTTCTATATTGCTTAGTTTGTGTTTTGTTTCTAGTGATTTTCCTGTCATCCACTTTTCCTTCCCTTCTGGGGTATTACCCTGGTACTTTGTTGCTGTTCTCTATTTCCTCTACTATTTCTTATCCACTTGACACTTTATTAATCATATGCCTCACTTCACCCCCTTTATTCATATACCTGTCATGTGGTTCTCTATTTCCTTCAATCATAGGTACTTGATCACTTACTGCCATATGTCTTTTGTCTTCTCTAAACTCAGTATTTCCTTCTTCCAACAATATTGGTGTATTGGACCCAACTTCTAGTGGTGTATCCTCTGTTTCTATATTTATTGAATTTATTTCTAAAACATTGATTGTTGTTTTTTCATCATTGATAACCTCATTGACATTCTTCCTTTCAAATGAAACATCCCTTGATCTAACCACTTTTCTTTTTTCTGGATCCCAAATACAATAAGAATGTAGATGTTCATCAAACCCTACTAACCTCCCTTTTTGACATCTTGCATCCAGCTTTCCTAGGTTTTCAAAGTGATTTATACTATAGAACAGGTTGGTGCCAATAGGTTTGATACCTGATAACTTTGGGTATTTTCCCCAAAATTTCCTAGAAGGGTTTGTTTTTTGGTTTTTTTTGTATAAAAAGGATGCAGCTGTAATCATTTCTTCCCACAAGAACTTAGGTAGTCCTGCGTCTATAGTTAAAGCCTTACTTTTTTCTAGCAACGTTTGGTTCATTCTCTTGGCTGTTCTGTTGTTTTGAGGGGTATTTCTGGTGGTAGCTATGTGAGTAATTCTTTTTACACCACCCACCTCTTCATGTCTTGGTTCAAAAATTCTCCGCCACCATTGCTAATGATTTCTTTGACCTTTCTTTCCTTGTGATTTTTGATTCAATTAGCAGTCTCAAGTATTGCACTTTTAGCTTGGCTCTTTGCCTTAAGTATCTTTACCTAACTAAAATGGCTTGCCATGTCAACTATAGTTAAAAATTAGCTTTCCCCTCCTAAAACATTTTGCGTAACTGGTCCAACCAATTTGACAGATAATTCCCCCCCCCCTGCTATCTCTGTACATTCCCTGGTGTTTTTAAATGGTTTCCAAGTTAACTTTCCTAGCTTACATGCCTTGCAATTCATTCAATCACCTGGGTGTCCCATCCTTTGATTTTCTTCAAGAGCAATATTACATCCAAGTTTCCTTCTTTCAAGTTCTAGAAAAGGTAATTTATTTCTTACTTTTCCTGTCATAACAACCTTTTTTCTCTTAATACATGAAAACTATTGCTCTGATTTCTGAATATTTGAGCACCAGCTTCCCACAAAGTTGTTTGTGAGACAAGGCAATACAGCAAAGATGGGACGTGGTATGCATTATGGAATACAACAGCTAAATTGCTAGAATACAACATAACATCTCCTTTTCCTATAATATCAACACTTTTTCCAACTTCTCCTATACTAAACTTTCCATCCATTTCTTGATAATTTTGAAAGTCTTCCCTATCTACAAACATGTGGTTTGATGCACCTGAGTCCAACAAGATTTAATTTTTGTCTCCAATGTCTGTGGTACTACCTACAACTGTACCGGTCATAGCGCAAATTATATTAACCTTTTATTGACAAGTTTCCATATCACCAAGATATCCAAATATCTCTAATTTGGTGAGTATAGAATTGTAATGCTCTTCCCTGTGATTACCTTCTTCTCCTTCTGTGACCGGATTGTAAAATTCAAAGCTCTTTTCATCTGGGTTCAAACTCAATATCTCATTGAGGAAGCTAGTGTCTTCAGGATCATTATTATATTTTGATTCATTTGTTATGCTTCAGACAAAAGCAAAAGATTTAACTTCTTTTAATTCAGTTTCACTTGGGTGCACCCTTGGAGGCGCAAACTTATAATTGGTCCATTCACTTCTACATTGTTTTGCCAAATGACTTTTGGTTCCACAGTTGTAACACTTCATTTTTTTCTTCATTACTTGACTACTCATTGCAACGTTATCCAATTTCTTGATCTTGAACTTTAAGTGGTTGCGTTCAATTTTTCCAATTACATCCTCTATTTTCAAAACTGAGTTTTCCAATATGATAATTCTAAACAGAAACTCAAATTCCTTTGGTAGCTTCTTCAAAATTAACGGAGCTAAAACTTGCTCCTTGACTTCTAATCCAGTGGTGCAGATATTGCTGATCCCTGTGTGGATATTCTTGGCAAATTCCTTGGTCTCTTTACATTCTAAGTCAATGAATTTTCCTAATTCTAAAATCTGATGGTGAGCCTTTCTCCCTGCATACTTCTTCTTGAATAATTCCCAGACCACTAGTCCGTCTCCTTACTTATCCGGACCTCACTGACTATTGATTATTGCTATGTGTTCTTCATCTAGATGTTTCATGATTAACATGTATATTTTTAGGTTCTTTGTTGCAATTTCACTTGTGTTTTCTTTTTTAATCAACACCATAAGACCTAGACCATATAACTCCGCACAAATCATCATTGACCATGTGGCACAATTGTTATTGTTGAGATGGTATTGCTTGGTTCTGAAAGCAGCTTCCATTCTTGTTTTACTTAATAATTTTTAGCCTTATGTGAAAATAAAACAGTATTTAAGAAAAAGGAGTAGTGGTTGATAAGACAATCTAGGTATTGCACCCAAACTGATAATGTATTAAGTTAATGCTAAATTAACTTCTTCTTAACTGTTGAGCAATGGCTACCAGTTAAGAATGAACTTTGATTGGTGGTGTAATTGAATAGGATAAAAGCTGAAATTTCATGGGGAAGAGAACAGAATTAAAAAAATGTTATCTATCTATTTGTATTAAGTGTGTCAACCATGAGTGTGTGTGAACAAATCTGTTTCTTCCTCCTCTTCTTGATTAACATTCTAGGAATGCTGCTTTTTTATCTACTTTCCTTCTTACTTTTGATATTACTAGCTTTTCTTTATTTATCTTTTTCCATGGTATCCACCCTTGCGTTTTTTTCTGTCTTTTCCTTGCCTTAATCAGATTTGTTACTTTTACTTTCCTTACATTTTGTAAAGCATACATTGCTTTAACTTGATTTCTTAAGGTGAGAGCATTTCTTTCAATTATGGTCTTGATTCTCTCACCATCAAATGTCTCTGTGGTCATGTGTTGGTCAATCCACTATCATCTTGATGTGCATCTGGTATTTGTATGTTGGGTGTTGGTTTGATCCTTTCTGGTGCCATACCCTTTTGCTTTATGGTGACTTGCGTGTCATCTAAGATTTCACTTGCCTTGATATACCTTCTGACATTTGACTGGCTTGTGCGTACACAGGCCAGGTTTCCTGTGGCCACCTTCTCAACATCAATGTATTTTGTCAGTGTGTGATCCAAATTTTTATCAAAGTCATTGGAAAAGAATGGATCAATTGCCTCTTTTTTCAATCAAAATAGTGGTCACCATCTAGCTTGGGTTTTTGACTCAAGGGGATTGTGGTTCCATCAACAAAATCAATGCAACCTTTAAAGCCTTCTGTCTCCATTACTTGAGATATCTCCTTGTGTTCTTTGTTGGTTGGCCAAGAAAGGACTGAGCAACGGAAAGATAGGATAGCAATCATGACTCTTTAGGTGTATGAGTCAATTGTTCCATAACCAACTGAGAATAGATTTTCTAATCAATGAATTGCTGCCGCATTTCCATTTGATCCTAATCTACAAAGAGAAACAGCCAGTTGGATAGCTGGATTGCTTTGAGGATTCCAAGAATTGTTATGGAAGATGGGGTGGTCTTCAATCATCTCCAAAAGTTGTATGAATGAAGGCAATAGAGTTTGGAACAGTTGCTGGAAGCTTAAGTTGGGGAGGAGATGAAGCTTTTTCCATTCATCCATAGTTTTTTGGAGAGTTTATCTTCTTGGAACCATGTATTGCTTTTGTAATAGAGCATTCAAAGCCAACCAAGTTGATTCCAAATTGGAATCTGAATTTGATTCTGAATGGCAGTCAAATACTAACAAAAATTCAGTCAGCTTTTTGGAATTTTCAACTTGCTGCCAGTAATCTTGATGGGAAATGTTGAAAAAGCTGGTAATTTGATGTGGGTTGATGAGATTATGATGGGATTTTTGTGAAGATGGAGATGTGAAGTGATAGAGATGTGAAGCAATGGAGATGAAATGTGTGTGATGTGATGGAGATGGGATTGGTTTGGATTTTCTGACATGGATGGGTGTTTTGCATGTGATGGATGGTGGATGGATGATGATGCATAAATGGTGGGTATAATGGCAGGTTTTATGTTTGAAGTCCGCCATTTTGAAATACACCAGTTAGGGGGTATGTGTATTTCAGAAACCTGCCATTAAAAATGGTGGGTTTCCAATGGCGTGTTTGCTAACTCTGATATGCCCTATTTTGATTTTTTTTTTATTGAAAAACTGAGCTTCCAGTTTTAAAATGCACTTCAAATGTAACAGAAATGTATTTTTTTCATATTTTTTGGACCTTTTTTTGGCCCTCAAATGTCACTCAACATCAATCAACCAAGCACAAATCCCTGCTCAACACAGCTCAACCAATTCAATTCAACACTGCACCCCCACTAAATCATTCCCCCTGAATCCAAAAAGTAATCAAAAATCAAAAAAAAATTGATTCTTCATAAAAAAACCATCTCAAAATCAAAATCCCAAACAAAAAATGTCTGAACAACACATCAACCCACTTTTACTATCTGCCTCTGCTGATTCTTCTTCTGCTCCACTATCTTCCTCTGCTGCTTCTCCTTCTACTGCTTCAACCAATTAATATCACCCCCATAATTCCACCCCTTTTTCTCCTCCACCTGAATTATCATATCATTCAAAGGGGGAACTTGTGGATGCTGTTCAAGAGTGGGCTAAATCCCATGGATATGCCATTTCCACCCAAGTCCCTGATACTAAGGAGCAAATATATACTTACCAATGTGACAAATCTGGGGAATATAAACCCAATTTGGATGGCAAAAGACTTTCATCAACTAGAAAAACAAACTGTCCCTTCAAATTCTCTGGAAGCTTTTACAAGAGGTCTGGTATTTGGGGAATTAAAATCCAATTCCCTGATCACAATCATCCACAATCAAATCATCCATCCACCCATCCAGTTGATAGAAGGATTCAGGGTTATCAAGAGGATATGGTCAATTATTTAACCAAAGCTGGGGTTCCTCCCCTGAAAATTCTTAATTCCTTAATGCAGTCCTCCAATTCTCCTGTTCACACAAATCTTAGTACAATCTAGGAAAAAAGATCCAAAATTAAAAAAGGAAAACTGGAATGAAATTTGCCCATAGAAGCTTTAATAATGGAATTAAAAAACTCTTCTTTTACATATGAAATAAATAATCAAAATGGTCCTATCAGTTCTTTATTAATTTCTCACCCAGATTCTATCAAATTAATCAAACTCTTTCCATCAGTATTAATGATGGACTGTACCTATAAAACCAAAAAAATTTCCATGCCTCTTCTTCACATTGTTGGGGTCAACAATTTTTCTAGAACATTCTCTGTTGGTTTCTCTTTCCTCTCCCAAGAAAGAAAGGAAGACTATAAATGGGCTCTCCATCAACTTCATGAATTATTAGAACATGAAGAACCCAAAGTCATTGTGACTGAAAAAGATCAAGACCTGATTCATTCCATTGGAACTTTATTTCACAACTCTCATCATTTACTCTGTTTCTGGAATATCTTCAAAAAAATTCAAACACATTTTATAAAACACTTTAAATCTGAAGAAGAATGGATGATATTCAGAAAACACTGCAATATGCTGGTCAAATCCAAATCTGAAAATTCTTATCAAGATGATTTTACCAAAATGACTTGAGTCTGGAATCCCCCTACTTCTGACTACCTTCTTGACAACTGGCTTCCTTTAAGAATAAAATTTTTTTCATATGCTGCCAACAAGCCCCTGCATTTTGGAAATACCAGCAGATTTAGAATAGAAGGGCTTTACTCTTATTTCAAAAAATTTATCACAACTTCTCATGGTTCCTTTTCTGATTTATTTCACCAAATGTATCATTCAGTTTCAATTCAACTCCATGAAACTGCCATTTAAACTTCTCATGAAAGACTTCAAGAACTTGGTTTGGCTCCCACATTGTGTTTAACACCTCTCAGGAAAAATAAGCCACTATTATCTCAAGATTGTGCATTCCTTTCACATTTCAGCAGAAAAATAAACCACCTGTTCTGATTTTTATTATTCTTCTTTCATGGGAATTCTTTGTTTACACCAAGTGAAGAAGGCCAATCTCAAGAAGCAAAAAATTTTTCTTGATGACTTTCATCCCCAGTGGCATTTCAAACCCCCTATTGCAGTATGTTTTCTTTTTTTGGAGAAAACAATAATTCTAACATTGATTTCTGAAGTTTTTTGTTTTATTTTAGAATTATTCATACCTTGTTGAGAATGGGTCATGCCAACCTTCTCAATCATCTCATGAATCACCTTCCCAATCAACCAACATACACCGGTTTCAGAATGAACTCTTTGAAGAATTCCTTAAATTGCGCCCAGGAGAACAACATTTTTACCTTGGAGAAATGATGAAACTGTTAAAAGGGAAGTATCAATTGACTCTCATTCAAAAACCCCTATCAAAGGAAGAAAGGAAAATTTGTGGAAGAACCAAAAAATCCCCCAATAAAAACAAAAGATTTTCTCAGAATTCATCTAGCAGGGATCCACCTGGGTTTGAATATGTTGAAGTACGTAAGAGAAGAGGAAGACCAAGGAAGCACCAAGTGATCAATTCAATGGTTATTTTTTTCTTTTTTTGGTCTTTTTATCCCTTTCTGTTGAATTGATTTTAACAGCATATTTTTGGAAATTGGTTTTCTCTAATTTCAGACTCTGAGGAAAAGAGAAGGAAAGGAAGAACATGAAAAGGCCAAGGGAAAAAAAATAAAAGGAATCCAAGGAAGAGGTGTTTTTTTTTAATTAGGATAACATTGCATTGTGAACAGAATGAGCTTATAAGAGAAGAGGTATTGAATGGAGAAGAACTCAAAGATCCTGAATAATTGGATATAATAAAGGCAGTTAGTAATTTTCTCTTTGGTTGGGGGGATCAGGATTGTTTTTCTACTTTCCATTGATTGTCATATTTTCATTTTTCACTCAGATTTCAGAAACCATCATCAATAATAGGGTTTTTTCACAAAATTTTAGTGCTGGGACTTTGATGAGGATCAAGAGAATAAAACAACAAGATGAAGATGAAGATGCTTACGGGCCTCCAGGGAATCCAATCTTTTCTCCCACAGCCACAGCCTCTGAAATAGAAAAGGTCAATAAATTTCTGAATTAATCTTGCTTTATGGTTCCCTTATTAACCCCTTGTTGTTTGGGATGAAGTTAACAAAATTTTATTTTTCATCTTCTGATAATTTTGAAGTGGCGGCTATTGATAAAGTCAGTATGGATTGTTTTTTTTCATTTTTTCTTAAATAATACTCATCTTTTTTTCCTTATTATCCATTAAAAAATTTCATTTTCCCAAAGACAGCCGTACAAAAAATTTCACATGTTCAAGATGTGATGGGTGATTGGAACTGTGGGTTTAGATCAGTAGCAGTTAATTTGGGACATAAATCTGAAGATTTCAGCTCAATATTTCAGGAAATGATCAAGGAAATGCAATCAAACTCTATCTTGAAGGATGAAAATTTCATGGATCAAGTCTTGGATGAAAATTTTTACAAAGCAAGTAAACATCTAAACCACACTTCTGGACCTTCCCCTCAAAGTCACCGGATGAAATTCCCTTGCATGGTTTCCTGCTTCCAGACACATACAAAAGGCCAGTGGTACTTTTATCTAAGTTGATTCCATCAACTTATCTGCCCCTAAATTCACCTCCAACTACAAATTCTCAAAAATATCCCATATGTTTCATTATTTTAAAAGATTTTCAGCACATAGTTTCTTTCCACTGAAATTCTGAACTGTGGCCAGCTCCCTAATTAGATCCCCTTTGGAAGGCTTTTGCTAGCAAGGAATCACAAAAATGGGAAGATTTGATTCACAATAACCTGGAACTTAGTTTGAAGATTTTGTTTCCTGGTAATAAAAATAATAAATTGATACAAATCAATCTTGATTGAATCATTTGCCTTTTTTTTTCAATTTTTTCATAATTTCTTTTTAATCATTTATTTAGAGCAAAAAACACCACTTTTTTGTTTTCAATTATAAATTATTTGGGAAACAATAAGCTGAAAAAAATCCCCCAAGAAATTTTTTGAGCCCTTTTCAATCCTCATTAAAATACTTCAAACTGAAAATTTTGAAAATATCATGGAAAAATAACAAACAAAAGAATTGAAAATAATGTCTGATTTTTTATGCAAATCCCACTTTCTGGTGGTAAAGTGAAGTACTAAAATTCTGGAAAAATTATGATTGAATGGCCTGCAATATTTGGAAACTTTTTTTGCTCTTCAGATTTCTCAAAATAATCAAATAAAAAAAAATTAAAAATGTGAAACGTTTTGAGACATGGAGCATTTTCTCTTTTCTTCAGTCTTTTGAGGTCAATTTTGAAGGCCTTAAAAATGTCCAAAATTTGTCAAAGTTATTCTACAGGGGTTTGAGATTCCTTTCTATCCCCTAGTATTTTTTTTTTCTTTTCTGACAACCCCCAAAAACAGTGTTTTTTCCAGGTTGACCGCGTGCATTGGGGACATCATGGGACATTGTGGCAACGTCGGAACCACATGATTTCCAGGTTAGGGGGCGCGAAAAACCCAATGCTTTATTTAACTTCCATCACAAATAATAATTTTTTGATTTCAATAACCTTATAATGTTACTCAGTGGATTAGTTGATGGAATATTTCAGCATATTTTTGATTCCCTCTCAGATTATAGGTATATACAGCATTTTTATATTTTCTTTTATTTTTGTGTTAAGGCATTCAAATCTCACTGGAAATTTCAAGTCTTTTTCAAAGAGATAAATATTTTGCATTTGATGTTCTTATTTTTGTAGTTGATGAAATATTTTTGGAATGTTTTGAAATGTTTGAATTCTTCTCTTGAAACAGATATACATATATTTTCTATTTTTTTATATTCATGGTATAAAGGTATTTACATTCCATCACAAATCTTGAATTTTATTCAAAGAAGTATGTTTTATATATTTTTTCATAATTATTTATGTACTGTATAATATTTTTGTTTGCATATTTCAAATTTTTTCAAATCCCAGAAATAATGAGGTATTTTTAGAATCTTATTATGTTTTTTTTATATATTTTTGGTACAAATGTATTTATATTCCACTCTATATATCTCACTTTTTGAAATTAAATTGATATTTTATCATTTTTCAGGTTTTTCTTACATTGGATAAAGATTTTATTTTCAAATATGAATTCAAATTTGAAATCCTTGCAAACAATTTGCATTTTTTGAATTTTTAAATCTACAATTAACTCAATTGGTTTCCATATTTGAATTCTAAAAAACCTTCTACCCCAGAAAGACCCCACAGGAGGGCTGGAGGCCTTAATTTTGCCCCCAGGGCCTCATTTAATGTTTAAAGGACTTTGGGGGACCAACACACCATCAAATGGTGTGTTTCACCACTCCAGGCACCCCATTGAACCTCCAAAATGCTGCATGCCTTCCTGGAATGGGAAATAAGGCCTTTTAGCATCAAAATAGCCAACAAGTGCTATAATAATTCCAATGACACCTGTTTCATCTTAGCAATTATTTTTCTAAAATCAAGCCTTTGGTGTGTGGTTAGTTTTTTTTTTTTTTTTTGCAGGGATAATTATAGCCTGGGCCTTTGGTCTTTTTTTTGATGTTTTTGTAATCATTCTCATTTGCACCTGTTTCACTTTACTATCATTTGATTCCTCAATATATTGTCTCTTGAAACCACTTTCCTGTAAAATACCATCTCAATACATAAAAATCCACATTGCAAATATTGATTTTTATCATCTTCCTTGTCACCATCAACAATACTCACAGCCCATCAATCTTCCAATCATTCTCTGGCCCAAAAATCTCATGCTCTCCACTCAACCTCATTCTAAAAATTTTGAAACAAATATCCACCAACTAATCTGATTGGGTTAATTCCATTCAACTTTATAACCAATTCTTACTTCATTTTTTGAATGTCCAATTACCATCCTTATTTCACAAATTTTTCTATCAATATTTCCATCTGATTTCTCTTGAAATTCACGAGGTTGCCTCCAAAACCACTCCAATTCTTCATAAGCAATTGGTTCAGGTTTTTAAAAGAAAGATAGTATAATTTTTGAATTCTTTATGGAATTATATCTGAGTCTCTTCCCCCATATTTACCCCTTCCTCTTAAACCATGATAATCTATACTCAAATACTGATCCATAAAAATTAATCCACCCATTGGATTTTCCTCATTTCTCCCACTCAGAAACATTCCTCCACAATTCATTCCACTGGTTCCTATATGGTTTCAACATCCTGATTTCCTATTTAGGAATTTCTAAAATCCCACACTTTTTTTTTTCATCTACATCATTCTAATTTATTTTCAGAATTGGAAGCCTTACTGTAACCTATTGTCCTTGATAGGCCCAATTTCATGGATTTCCCAATTTTTTTCCCAATGACCCAACAATCAAATTCCCAATTTTTTATTTGACTTTTTGATTTTCCCACATGCAAATTCCATGATTTTCCTGCCTTTCATCCTTTTTGTTTGGAATATCCAATCACCTTTGCATAATCCATAGATGTAAATTCCAATGCGTCTTTCCTGCTATACACCCCCTCATTAGCTAGTTGTGTTATCAGATTTTTAGCCAATTTAATGCAGTTTTCCCCTCCATCCACTTGGGAAACATCTCAGAACATATTTCACTGTTCATAATTATTCAATATTTCATTTGTGGTTGCTGCCAATTTTTTTTTTTTTTTTTTTTTTTTGGTTTGGGCTCAGCATTGCCTCTTGCTGTGGGGATTCCAAAGCACCCACCATGTAAGAACCCAAATTTCATGTTCTAAAGGTTTGAAAAATGTCCTCATTCATGTGGACCATTTCAAAGAAGAGTGTTATTACTCAAAACAATATTTTGATCCATTGAATCAGATATTTCATTTTTTTTCCTTTTATGTTTTTTGAAAGACTAGTGGATGGTCATTTCAAATCAACTCCAAAATGGGTTTTCCATTTTTTATTTTTTATCAACTCATGGATTCTGAATTATTTGTTTTTAGATTTCAATCTCAAGACTTGAATCCTGAGTATTTAGAAAGGCATTTTTGAATAAAAAGGGTGAAGAAGTAGATAAATACATCAATTGAGATGGAGTGAGTGGTTTTCTTTCTTAAGTAGAGCTCACAAAACTATTGTGTATGATCTCCAAGTACCTTGCAGCCACCTTCAACCTTGAATATTTTCCCTATAGTTTCCTGCATTTTTACTTCTTTTTTTGAATGTTTCACTCTATTGATCATATGACTCATTCCTCCTGATGATGACACCAGGGGAAAAACAAAGGCACATGCTAGCATGTGCTTGCATTCAATTTTTTTTTACTGAAAGAAATAGCTTTGTTTTAACTGGAGGTTAAGCAAACCATATCTCCAATATAAAAAGTATGTAACTCTTTCCCAAACAAAACCAAATTCAGTTCTAATTCTGATACAATGCACCTGTATCCCAGGTTTGACAAAGGACATTAGCATCAAACTTCAAGGCAATCAAATTAAAACTATTTACAAGGCAGAAAATAAAAAATGAAGCATAATTATAAAAACTAATTATTTTGGTTGTGCCCACAATAGGGCCTTAAATTCATTCTATCATTCCAAAAGAAATAGACTGGTTTTAGAATTTATCCTGTTCTTTGTATTTAATGAGAAAGTACTCAATTTTAGAATTGAAAAGACTGGATGCTTTCTAAATAATTTTCAGGCAATCCAAAAGTTGCATTTGGAAGCATGAAAAAAACACACAAAATTAAACCAGGCTCTTGGTTCAAAGCCCTTCAAGCAATTGTGATGGAAATAAGGTAAACTTGAGATAACGACATGCTTTTAATCCCAGGTTATAAGTGGTTCAAACAGAATAAATTTTCCCAATTGTACAATGCTGGACTGTTTTAGGTTCAAAATGTGGATGGTAGCACTACTGGCCTCATGTTCAAAATCTACCAGGTCTGTCCAAATGAAGGGCCTTTAATGACTAGCCTCATGTTCTTGTTGATAACTTGCCTTGACCTCAAATTAGTTGGAAAACCAATTATTTTTTGCAGATGAGGTATTTGCACAAGCAGATACTGAATCATGGTTTGTTTTATTCATCAAATAAAACTTTTTGCCGGGTTTATTTGCAAAACATTCAGTACTTCAATCAAGAAATATCTGGAAAAGAATCTAATTGCAAAGAATCCCACACAGAAAAATTGAAGGTAATTGTTGATCTACTCAAGAAAGACAGAAGAAAGGCTATGATCACTGAATTTGGTGGGGGAAGTGATCTAGCCTGCCCCTCAGTATTTGCAGAATTTGTCAAAACAGCTATGGAAGTAAGTGGTTCTGGTAGCTCAAATCTATCAAATTTCATCTTGCAGATTGGTTTTTTTGGAAGCTGATTTTGAATCCACTCTAAAGATCTCCATCTATAATTTTATTTGAATATTAAGTTGTCTGGGACGTTTTTGGTTTTTATTGCTGCCACAGTCTTTCCAAAGAATTTGGATCAAACTGGATTATGGTTTATAGGCAGAAAAAAAAAACTTAAAATCCAATTTGGAAGAATGTTTTGGAGCCATGCACAAGGACAGTATTTATATGAATGAAATTGTTCTAAAAAAACCTAGATGCATATAGTGTCCCCCAGATCTTTGGGAAAAGGTCTGGGGGAAATTTCTGCCTCAATTTTGTAAACTTTTCAAAATTAATCCATGTTGAGCACAGTTTAAAAAGACAATTTAACACCAAACCCCATATGTTAAAAACTGATAAGTCCATCAACCCTGGTTTGTAATTTTATCTTGAAGCTTCTGCAACTCAATTTCCAAAATTTGAAACACTCTCAATCTGTATCCCCCCTTTTCTGAGAGCAAAACTGCAATTTTTTTGTCTGAATCATATCTGAGTAACTAATAAAAAAAAACATTATTATTACTTTGCTTCGAAAAACTTGTGCTTTTTTAAGAAGTCCAGCTACAATAATGCTTTTATCTTGTGGTTAAATCATGACCTTCTTTGATCAATTTTTCAGAAGTTCAATGTTGACAGTCCTGACCTGGATGGAAAATCAGAAAAAATATTGATGGTTCTATTCACTATCCACCAAAAACATGGGTAAAAAGGCCCCAAAAAATTTCCAAAAGTTGAGGAATATTCTTGTAGTATATATAAGATAGCTAATCACACTCTCAACATCATTTTTTGTTTAAAATAATCAGCTTATGAAAGACTCTTTCAAAACTTAAAGCCTCCAGTAAATATCCTTACAATACTGGGGTTTTTATCAAGGTTGTGATGCATATATGGGCCCATCCTTGTGAATATATTAGGTCAAAGAAAAGGTCTGAAAACAGGATAGAATTTTTTTTTTTTTTTTGAAATCAATAAGAACCCAGCTGGAGTGGGGTTGTTTTCCAAATTTCAAGGTACAGATTTGCAGCAGTAAAGTTCTCCTGAGATTGATTGATCTATTTAACTTTGAATATTTTTGAGAAAATACTTGAAAGTTCATAACAAATATCCAAGAATGACAAGAATTAAACAAAGTTGGTCAAATTGATATCAAACTGATTTTTTGATCATACATCACCAAAATATCTCAGAAATTTTAAAGAAAACTTGAGTTACAATTTCAACTCCTTTCAAGCATGAGTAATATTTGATTGCACATTGGTTATAGCATATTTCAACAGAAGTTGTGGTGTGGGTAATTTGGAGTTATTTGAATAGATTGCTTGAATTATGCCAGAGTTACAACCAAGTTGTAACCAATTCAAAACATTTTTACAGGCCTCATTTTTACCCTGGTGTGATTTTTCCAAGTTTTCAGTAAATGGCTGACCATCCAGGGGTAGGAAGCTTTCAAATTTGCACACCTATCCCCCCCCCCCCTCCCCTCAACTGATCCCAAAAACAAAACAAAAAAGAGCTTCATTCTGACCCCAAGATATGAACTGGGAAAAAAAAATCAAATCAGGTGTGTAGTATGCATTCTCAATTTCCAGAGTTGTGGTATGGCCACAAAGGTTGAAATCCTCTTCGACCCATTAGAAAAAAAAAACCCCCATAGGATTTGGTGGTCCTTGATGGTATGGATCCAAGAGCATGGCAATTGTTCCTCTTGTTGAGATGTTCTGTGGGAGGTAGTTGAGGAGTTTAGGATGATTTGGAGGGCTGAGTGGTTGGTCAAAGGCACGCTGGGATATGTATGGTGGATGTGGATGGATTACTGAGATGGAGAGTACATGAATGAATCCTACCGTTTTTTTTTTTTTTTTTTTTTTTTTTGAGTGTGATTTCGGCCCTAGTATTATACGCTGTCAACCTCGGAAAGAATACGGCTAGTCTCCGCAGACCGGAGAGCGAGCGTAACACATATTTATGTGAACCAAGATGCCAAATGGGAAGGAGGCTTGGTAATCACGTCGCGCTTCCTAAAAAGGCTTGGGGTGAGCAGGCTACATAAAGTTTCATGATTCCAGATTTTCAACCGAACTTTTGACGCGCGCTGGTGGTTGTCGCTTGGTCAACAGCTCATTGAGCAGGTTTACCGAGACGAGTGTGGATGCTTTTACCCAGGTGTGTGACCATTGCTCCATCGACACTCGTCGTGACACTCCCATCCAGTGATCTCGCCTCGATCCTTCCTTCATCGACGATCCGACGACGCTCAAACCTTTTCTCACCACGCTCCGTCGTCTGACGAGCATTAAAAACGGGGTGATGATGGGTGATGCATCCCAACTGTTCGAAAGAGGGCTGCCATAGCTAACTGCCCGCTTTCCGGTGATGTGATTAAATGAGGTTCCAAGCTGGGATCTAGGTTGGGTGGAGGTTATGTTCGATGCGCACGAGTACTAGACTGTCAAGTAGTTCCTTTACCTAGGACTTGTTGAGGAATGGTGGTGATCGAGGCTATCAACAGGAATGAAGATGACCACATCATCACCACGATCGACCTGAATCGTCCGGAATAGGAGGAAATCCATCGATTCTGAAGAGGGGAGTCGATGACATCAGGCTGCTCAGATCAGAAGAAGAATGACCCGAATCGTTAGAATCGTCATTTCGCTCCTCTTCTTCCTCTTCCCCTCCCCCCCCCCCCACCCCTCTCTGCTGCCTCCCTGGTTTCAAGTATTACTTTGTACAACACATTTGAGCCCTTGACGAGTCATTTGGTCCTCATACATGTTGCCCCTGCCTCGATACCGGGGAGCGTTAGGATTCACATCGATCTTCATAACTCAAACGCTCTAAAATTCCAATTAGTCAATCCAACCGATTCAGACAGCAGGCGTCTGTCACTAGATGAATATTATTCGTAATTATCATAGAATCCCTAGAGTGAGCGAGTAATCGAGTCTCCACAGTGTGTAGGTGAGACAACAAATCCCTAGACAAGCCTATCAAGTACCGTGAACACACACGGCGACCCGAGGGAGGTATGAGTATGTACATACCTACGTGTCCAGAAGTGCATACACACACCCCCTCTATCCTGCTCAACATCCATCCACGATCTACTTTGGTGGTGTGTGGTTGAGTTAAAGGGAAAGGAAAGAACCAGCAGGTTCACTCTAGCTGATCACCCACCCGATCCGCTCTAGGCTCTCATCTACGCTCTACGCTTGATTGCACCCTTTGGAGATTGTAGATAGATGGCGTCCAGATGGCGGTGGTACGTACGTATGAACATACATACATCCATACCTGTCCAGCTCGAGCGTGTCAATAGGATCCTTGCATGTATCATGTATGTACCACTGAAGTCATTTCTCTCCTCCCTTCCCCCCCTCCCCCCCTCCCCTCTCGCTCCTCGCCCCTTGCCCACCTGCCTCCCTACCTCCCCGGTTCGATGATGGTCCAAGATCCAAAAAATACCCTCCCGCCCTCCTTCGGTCCGATACTGTGAGATTCCTTGATTGGTCTACCGTCGGTCGGAGCGAATCGTGAGCGAAAGTCAAGCGATGGTGGTGATGAGATCTTGGTCGATGACCATGGATCGTCGTCATCATCATCATCGTCCTGACCGCTGTCCTTGGTTGGAGATAGTAGCCATTACTGATCTCTTGGGTAGTGAAGATGAAGTGTAGCTTAAGACTCGCTAGACTCTATTTTACCCAAGAGGATGGATGTTGGTATGAAGATAGATATTGACATGAATACATACATCGAGAGTGTATGCCTGCTATCACACCATCCCACCTCACCCGTCTCTGGCTTGGTGGTTGCTGATCACTGCGGCGGCCACAAACGAACGATGAAGTATCCATGATGACCACCAGGCCAACTGAGGCTGGCCGAAGAGAGACCCAAGAGAGTCGCCATCTGGCTCACCATAAGCCTTGTCAATCTGTATACAAGTAAGTATTCACGTCTTGAGACAAACCGCTCATGATAGTGATGAGGGGATGGGTTTAATTTAATCGGCAAACTGGATGAATCGAGCTTGGACCGTGGTAAAGCTGTCCAAGCTATGGAGATCGTGTATGGGTATGCCTGTGGATAGTATGATGTATGTGCACACCATCCATACATACACAAATAAGATCACCACTAGGTGATAGTTATGTATATCCATCGTCCCCTCCAGACAACAGATACTCATGATGAGCGGGAGTTCGAACTTGGGACTGATGATGGATCCACATCAGTATTATGTAATACGGTTTCGAACCTGAGCACGTCAATACCAGAAATAAATACGAAAAAAAAAGAAAGAAAGAAAGAAGTAACACGTCAATTCGTCTGAACCGATCGATGTATTGATTTATTTTATTGACTATGTACTAGATCCTATACTGTACCCGATTTATTAGCTATTTAATAGGTTGATGACGTGGGTCATATGTACGATCCAGCTTCGAAAAGTCAATATACGATCCCGTAGGTTATCTATCGATATACACGGTGCAAGTCCATCGGTGAATACAGAGGGTGTACTGCACACCATGATCTGATGCCTTATAGAGGAACGTCCTCGAGAGCATCAGCATTTTTTAATCGGATACCACGTCTCTAAGTCCATACAGGATGGTATGTCGATGTAGTTATTGTACCCACATGATGCTTACTCGGGTCCATCGAATTCGAACCTAGCCTTGGTTGGAGAACCTTGGAGGTTGTGCTACGATCTCCATTCCTCTGGAAGCTCAAAGTTCCCAACCCTGGCCCAGTTCAGCCCTGACAGCGGACCATGGGTTCAGTTTGGTCCATAAATATATATTTTTTTTTTTTTTTTCTTCTTCTTCTTCTTCTTCTTATTATTATTATTATTATTATTATTTTTAACTCTAGATGTCCTAAATCAACATTTTGTTGACGTAAATATTTATTTACATGCATGATCGGTGCCATCTCACACTACTGGACAAATCTTAGATCAACACGTTTTGGATAGCGATGTCTTTCTTGATAAGAGGCAGAGATCCAAGCCCGACCACTCCCCGATCTGAGACGGGGGCTGGTGGGATGGTCACCCCTGTTGAGCAGGGGATGTCTGGTCGATTCGGAGGTCGGGTGATGGTGAGGCTCGACTAGATATATATATGTATGTACATCAAGTAAATGGAATACTTTGACTACTAGAGGATCGACTTCGCTTGGCTCCCCTGGGCGCGCGTCGGCGAGTTGGAGGAGAGTGAGCAAGCTGAGAGGGGAGGAGGGCCTCGATGAAGTCGAGTCGAGTCGAGTCGAGTTACGAAACTTGTGAGAGGATTGGATGATTGGGTTCCGACTTGAATGTACTGATCAGCGCCCCTAAGATTGGCCAGGCCAGGCCAGCCACCGTCAGGATTGTCTCGAGCATCTCATCGACCGCCCATCACCGTCCTGGATCCACCCAGTCACCCATCCATCGCCGAGGGAGAGAGCGGTTCGATTGATCGATCCGTCCTGTCGGCCTGTCTGTCGAGTGCCGCCCCGGTCACTTGCAGCCATCCTCCGCCGTCCGACGCCAGCGACCCTCCCTCTCGACCTCGACCTCGAACTCGACCTCGACCTCGACCTCGATCAGAACCGCAGAGGGGAGTGACCTAGACCGGTCATCCCACCCCACCCCCACCCCACCCCCACCCCCAACTGCTCGGTCGGTCGACCCCCCCCCCCCCCCCCCCCCCCTGCCTCCTCCGCTCTCTTGTGACCGAGGGCTAGCCGCCTCTGCTGAGCCTGGTGCGGACACTGCGGCGCTTGTGCCCTCCGCTCGAGATTCGAGCTCGCTCCCCTGCCTGGTCACCAGCCCACCGGCGAGCTCCCTCGGTTAGTCGTCGTCTTCGAATCCGAACCCTGGTTCCCCTGTTGCTCCTCGAACGACTACCCTAACACCCTCTCCTCCCTCTCTTCTACTTCCTATTCTACTTTCTATTCTACTTCCTCTTGTATTGCCTCTGCCTCTGCCTCTGCCTCTGCCTCTGCCTCTGCCTCTCCTTCTCTCCCTCTGCTTCTCCTCCCTCCCTCACTCGAGCTTGACAGCTTACTTCTCATTCCCAGTCTCACTCTCTACACTCTACTAGCCTTGGCTTCCCTCTCCGCGCGCACTCCCCTCTCCGCCTTCCCTCTCCCCCAGACCCCCTCCCCCCTCCCAGCCGCTGCTTCCCCCGTCCAAACTCGTATGAAGATCATCTTCGTCTGCCCTTTAGCACCTTCCTTCCCCCTCCCCCTAATCATCCTATCAACATCTTACTCCTTCCTTCTTTCCCTCTAAGCCTCTCCTTTTGCTCATTCCTCCTCCGCCCCCCCCCTCCCTTCCCCCTTCCCCCGCTCTTTCTCCTTTTCTCTTCTCTCCTTCTCTCTTTTCTTATCCTTATCTCCCTTGATTCTCGTCCTTTAATCTTCCTCTCAACATCCTCACTTTGATTCTTTCGCGACTGTTCCCAATCGCTACCGTGTCTGTCAGACTTCCAGCAAGGCCCTTCGTCAACGTCTTCATCTTCTTCTTCCACTTCTTCGTCATTTCCTCATTCAATTCATCCCCTCCCTTCTCGTCATGCAGCAAGTCCATCCTGCCCCACGGCCTTCCTCCCAGTCCCACCACGCGGACTCCCTATCACCGGTCCCCTCTCAATCCTCCCAAGCTCGACATCGGTCTGTTTATCAAACTCCAACCAGCCCCCATGACTCGCTCTCCTCGCCCGTCAATATGGTCGGCCTCTCTCATCCGATGCCCCGCCAGCGTGTCTACTTCGGTCCTTACCTCCTCCTACAAACTCTGGTCGGTTCATCCATCTCTCATCTTCCTCTCACGCCTTTCAACCCATCCTCTATTCTCATCCACGGTCTTGATGTTGCTTCGCTTGCCCCCCTGGCAGGGTGAAGGTGAGTTTGGGAAAGTCAAGCTAGGCGTTCATTCATCGCCGGATCGATGGGGCGAGGAAGTCGCCATCAAACTCATCAAACGTGGCAACGTCGACACGCAGGCCCGGATGATCAAAGTGGCTCGTGAGATTGATGTCCTCAAGCTCGTAAAGCATCCTAACATCGTGAGGCTGTATGATGTGATTGAGACTGAAAAGTATATTGGGATCGTGCTCGAATACGCTTCCGGTCAGTCATCTCTCTCCTTCCTTGAAATTCCTCGTCCCCCTTCCCAGTTTATCGTTCCCCTCCGTGCTCGTTCATACCTATCCATTCCTCCATTTCAATCGATTCGTATTTCATTTGCTGATTCCGGCGCTCTTTCTTTCAGGAGGAGAATTGTTCGATCACATTCTAGCCCATCGTTATCTCAAAGAAAAGGATGCCTCAAAACTTTTTGCCCAGCTCATCTCAGGTGTCACCTATCTGCACGCCAAAAAAATCGTCCATCGTGATTTGAAGCTGGAAAACTTACTCTTGGATCGCAATCGCAACATCATTATCACTGATTTCGGTTTTGCCAATCGATTTGAGGATCGCTCGAATGATCTGATGGCCACCTCCTGTGGTTCCCCGTGCTACGCTGCTCCCGAGTTGGTCGTTCAAGACGGTCGTTATGTTGGCTCTCAAGTCGACGTCTGGTCATGCGGCGTCATTCTTTATGCCATGTTGGCTGGATATCTACCCTTTGATGATGATCCTTCCAATCCTGACGGTGATAATATCAATCTACTCTACAAGTACATCATCAATACGCCCCTCAGCTTTCCTGATTGGATTACTGATGAGCCTAAAGATCTGCTATCGAAGATGTTGGTCCCCGATCCACTCAAGCGGTGCTCATTGAAGGACGTCACGAATCACTCCTGGCTCGCCAAGTATCAGCACCTGTTCCATCGCTCGTTGGAAGAATTGGAACGAATTTCTGACGAAAACGAGCAAACCAAGCGATTAGCTCTACAACGTCAGCGTCAACTGATGGCTACTAACTCTAGCAATCGTTCTCGTCCTAGTCTCGGCCCGGACAGCGCTCGAACTCAAAGCTCTGGAAACGCAGCAGCGGTCAGTAAATCGCGAGGCCACCAGAGTGCCGTGGTTGTACCTACCTCTGGACTATTATCACCTCATGAATCCATTCATCCCAGTCAAGTCAGCGCCTATCAACAGCAGCAACGTCAGGTGCCCGGTGGTGGCGTGACTCATCTGCACTCTAACTCTCATCAGCCACCTGTCACCCCCTCCGCGGTTCCCAGTCGGCGTCAACAGCACGCTCATTCTGCCGTTGTTGTTCCTGTGTCGTCCTTGAACAAGGAGAACGAAGTTATTGCGACGCTCCCCGATCCTTCCACAGATCAAATGATGTTGGATGAGGATGTTAAGACTAGTGGATCTAGTGCCAGTAGCGGCAGAAAACGCAAGGTTGCTGGCAACACCCCTACGTCAGCCTCCAATCACTCCGGTCCTCCTCCGTCACACCAACGTTACACGGTCCAAGTCGAATATACTGCTGACAGCAAAGGCAAGGGTCGAAGCATCGACACTTCATCTACCATTCGTGACGTGATGGAAGTTGATGCCACCGTTCAAGGTGTCGTGGCCGTTGCCGAGGATGATCCGTCCACACCTACCCCTAGAATGTCAAACACGGCCATCGGATCTTCCATTCCTTCCTCGTCATCTCCAGGTGATCTCTCTCTACAGGCTACCCCTCAACCGGGTCGAATGCATCCTTCATCTAACCATGATCAATCCCACGAGGAATCTTTGCCGTCAATGAAGACTCCCAAGCCTAAAGAGTCTGTCCTGACTGAGTCCGCCGAAGGCCCCTCCCCCACCGTACCCTTCCCCTCCCCCCGCGTCGACAAGCCCATAGCCAATAAGGTTGCGCCAGGGTTTGTATTTCTTCCATTTCGATATTATCTGTGGTAATCTCTCTGACTTCAACCGTCGTCCTTCTGTTTTATACACCTGGGCCTGCTAGGCATTCGACGAGTGGCAACAAAAATTCCAGTCAGGTCTCGTTCAGCGCCACATCCCAAACTTCTGTGCTACCAAATGGCTCCCCAACAGTCGCGTCTACGAAGGCTCAGGCACGTCATCGAAAGGGTCTGTCAACTGACCGGTTCTTCTCCCGGCTTCTTGGTGTCAATGCGCCTCCCCCTTCCAACCCACCCCCTCTTCCGAACTCCAAGAAGGCGTCTGTTTACACTACTAACGCCCCTACATCTAGTAAAGCGGCTAGAAGGAAAGCGTTAAGTTTAGTGGTCGAGCCTCTGAGCAACAAAATTAGCTCGGGTGTTAACAACCGGTCTAGTAAGAAGACTGGCAAGCTTCATTCTTCCGATGCGGTCGCGAATGATTCCTTATCAGCTGATCAAGCCAAACGTCGAGCCAGAGGCACCAGTGTCGTCACCACATCTGCTTCCTCTCCCAACGGCCTCGCATCACCATCTTCTACAGCGCCCTCGTCAACTGCACAACCCAAGAGACGTATCACTCTTGCCGGATCTCATGGTCGATCAGATCCTCGCGCAGTTAACTTGAAACCTAAGCCTACGGACGCCCCTAAGCCCGAAAACGTCTTGCCCACCAAGCCTAGTCCACAGCAATCCGAGTCGTTTTCTTCAAGAGTCCCTGCTCCAAGTGAGGAAGAACATCAAGTCCGTCAAAGGGAAGGTCGGACCGGCTCACCAAACTGGAGTCATCATACGCCCGCAGCTAGTGTAGCTAACAGTACTGGCCAAGCCAGTAACAGCAGTAAAGCCAAACGTGTTATGGACTGGTTCCGTTTCAAGAGTTTGAACGGGAGCACTGTAAGCGCTCATCAAACCCAACCTCATGCAAACGATCACCTCATTCCGCCGGTGCCTATCGCCACCGACTTCGATACGAGAAACGCGGTCAATCAAGTGGCGGCTGCAACCACCCATCCCGAACATCAATCCCCTTCAAAAGGCCATTTGATTCCCAGTGCCTCGAAACCTGCGCCTCATATTTCATCGCCTGCGCTGGTAAGCTGTCTTGATCTTGATGGGTTTTGCCCGGATGGTTTGCTTGGGATATTCGCCTCGTTACCCTTACTTACTCTTGCCTTTACCACGTATTGGCTAGCCTCATCAGTCATCCTCTCGAATCTCTTCTAAGGCCGCCCATCGGTTTACATTAGCTCATCCTCGTCCTAGTACATCCACTGCGGCAGAGTTCAGAAGCCCTCTCCCCCTTGCCACTTCTGGGACTGAATCTAGCAATGCGTTTAACGAGAGCAAGTTGAAATTGCATCATGGCGCGATTGACCAGAATGCCATTTCATCCAAATTACCAATGGTGATTATGCAGCAGCTGAAGCAAATCCTGTGGGAGATGGGTATTGATGTAGTTGAAGAGAGTTCGGTGAAGCTAAAGGCAACAAGGCGTTCCAAGAAGAAGGTGGTTGCTAGTTTGGGTATGGGCGTATTTGAGGCATTACAACAACAGCAACACAGACTCCAGCATCACGAGCAGCCCACCGGAGCGCTGAAGTCCCTGTTCAACAAAAGGCCTTCAACCGCCACTAGCACTAATCAGCAAATCGGAATCATGATTGATCAGTTTGGTAACGTGAGCACCGGTGGCGCTGGTTCAGCTAGCGCCGGTGGTGGCTCCTTGACGGGCGGCAGTGCCGCTAGCGCCAATGGGTCCGAGTATCCTAATGGCACACAGCCACTTCCATCGTATGCGGACGATCCATCGGTGGATAGCGGTGATGATGTCCGATTTAGTAAGTGTTATCAAAGCTACTTAGGATATTCCTCCAAGCAGTACCTGATTTGGAACTTGTTCGGTTTAAGCGGTCGAGATTACCAGGTTACGAGGCTTAGTAGGGCTGTATGCCGTCGATATCAAGCGGTTGAAAGGGTCGCTATGGAGCTTCAAGTACTTGTTAGTAAACCAACTATTCTAATCTGATATCTTGCTCTGAGACTGAATGACTGAAGCACCGATTCTTGATCTCTGCTTTGGGATCACAACGATTTGATCCGGGTCGTGTCAGGTACTTGCAAATCCTCGAAAGGGCTGATCTTGGTCAAAAGGCGTGAAAATCCTCTGCAAGGCGTTTCTTCTTGACCTTGATCCCCCTTTCCCCCAGTACGTCAAAGCAGGACTTAGATTTGGTATCATGGTCATCAGTAGCATTCAAACGTAAGACCACGCTCAACCGACCTGATGTGGGGTGGCTAACTCTATGGGAACCTGAGAGCTTCGATGATTATCCGGATTTCACGAATGATTCCTTCATCCCTCCATCCTCTCACCCTTCCCTCCTCCCGAAAGCTCATAGATACTCTCGAATATCGATTCATTCTACGTTTCTCATTTCAGTCGTCCAAAACCTCCTCGAGCTCTGGCGGCTTCAAACCTTAACCCGTCTTGTTGATTCCATTTTTGTTTTTTTGTTGAATTTGTTTTCCTTTTCCCTTTGTCTCTATATTCTGAAACAAAGTAACAGATTTTAATACTCATTCAGTTCAATCTTTTTGTTATCATTCTCATCCTCTTTTTCTTTGTTTATGGTTGATGTACATCTCCAAATCACCTCATCAATCCCCACCTCCTCCCCGTCCCCATTTGAAGAAAAACAAAACCCTTCCCACTCGCGTCGTGATGAACCGTTCGTTTGATCAATCTTACTCCTTTTTTGTTTCGCTTCGCCATCCAATTCTGTCCGATTTCATCGTCCAGTTGAGGGGGATAACCATTCACCTCTTTTCTTTCTCGCGTGTTGATTTTGTTATTGTTTTCAATCATCTTGTTTTGCTGGAAAGGTCATCATCTTATCTTCCATACACACATAGGCTTTAGACACACTCTAACTACTCTACTTAACTACTCTTTGGGGACATCTGTTTTTTTTTTTTTCTTTTATTGAATTTTCTTTCTTCTTCGTTTCTTCCTCGTCCTCTTGCTTTCCCTTCCCCTCCCCCACCACTCTCCATATACATCCAGTCTTAAGTTGTAGTAGAATCCCTTCGCAGGTCTTTCTTTTCTGAACAATCCATTGTTTGACTTACCTATATATATATATATCTATATATATACATATATGTATCGAGTCGTCTTTTTTTTTTTTTTTTTTGTTGTCTTTGCCTTTGGGTGATCAGCCAATCGAAATTCTTTAACTCTCATTCTTGACTAACTATTGTTTTTTCTTTTCTTTGATTTAGTCTTTATATATAGTCTTGTCAATCATCTCTCTCTCTTTTTTTTTTTTTTTTTTTTTTTTTTTTTTTTTTTTTTTTTTTTTTGGTTTTGGTTGTGAAGTGATGATTATTACTGGTTTAGGTTGGGTGCAGTGGGTGGGTAGGATGGGTGGCCAGTGATGACGATGAATTTGTGTGATTTTTTTTTTTCGGACTCTTGAAGAAGGATCTAAAGCTTGCCCCCTTTCATCCTCAATTCTTTTCATATCCCCCCCTTTACACCCTTTTCCTCTTAGAGTGGGTGATGATGCCCCCCCCCCCCGCTTGGGGTTGGTCAGGATGATGGAGAATGTTGGGGAGAGGACAAGAGATCCCAGCTGGCAATGTGTTTAGGGATCCCAGATCTCATCCATTGCTCACCACCCTTCCCCATGCTCCCCTACTCCTTACTGGATACTTGGATAAATGCAAGTAAGTCAGCCCCCCCCCCCGGACCGTTGGAAGATTGGATGGATGGTTTGAGCCCTTGGTTGGATCTGGATCAAAGTTTGGGTGGTGATTGTACGTACAGGAGGATCCTGATGAGTTGTAAGTGAGATTTAGAAGACAGAGAAGTTAGCCAAGAAGAAGAAAATTAAAAGAAGGGATGATTGAGAGAAAGAAGCTTGAACACCTGAGGATTGAGAATTCCACCCAATTCTTTCAGGAAAGGCAGGGGGGGGGGGGTAGGGGGAGTAGGGGGGGTAGGGGGGGTAGGGGAAAAGGTGTAAAAGACAAAAAAAAAAAGAAAAAAAAAAAGGGAAAGGCTGGTTCATATTGATGGCTACTAGATCAAAGCTTGACTTGACACCACCATACACATTTTTTTTTTTTTTTTTTTTTTTTTTTTTTTTTTTTTTTTTTTTTTTTGGATTTCTGAATATCTCCTTTGGGCTCACATTTGACTTTGTACAGAGTGTTTAGGGTATCTGAGGATGATGATCTAGACATACCGGGGGGGGGGGGGGGGAGTTTCAGAGGTTAGTTTGATCAAGAGGAGTGTGAGATCTGAGCTTTGATGTGAGGCCTGACTTATCATGATGACCTCCCTCCTTCCTTCCTTCCTTTTGTTCCCCCCCCCCCCCCTGCCCCCCTCATAAGATTGAAAGAGACAAAGGAAAAGTGATGATTTGGATTAAGAAATTGTCAGCTTAGTTGATGATCTCAATTGTCTTGATCTTCTCTTAAATCCTAGAGGTGTGATAGTAGAAAAAAAGAAAATAAAGAAGAAGGAGGGAAGGGAAGGGAAGGGAATAGAAATGATTATGATTATTATGATTATGATTATGATTATTATGATTATGATTATTATGATTATGATTATGATTATTATTATTATTATTATTATTATTATTATTATTATTATTATTATTATTATTATTATTATTATTATTATTATTATTATTATTATTATTATTATTATTATTATTATTATTATTATTATTATTATTATTATTATTATTATTATTATTATTATTATTATTATTATTATTATTATTATTATTATTATTATTATTATTATTATTATTATTATTATTATTATTATTATTATTATTATTATTATTATTATTATTATTATTATTATTATTATTATTATCATTATCATTATTATTATTATTATTATTATTATTATTATTATTATTATTATTATGATTATTATTATTATTATGATTATTATTATTATTATTATTATTATTATTATTATTATGATTATTATTATTATTATTATTATTATTATTATTATTATTATGATTATGATTATTATTATGATTATGATTATTATTATTATTATTATTATTATTATTATTATTATTATTATTATTATTATTATTATTATTATTATTATGATTATTATGATTATTATTATTATTATTATTATTATTATTATTATTATTATTATTATTATCATTATTATTATTATTATTATTATTATTATTATTATTATTATTATTATTATTATTATTATTATTATTATTATTATTATTATTATTATTATTATTATTATTATTATTATTATTATTATTATTATTATTATTATTATTATTATTATTATTATTATTATTATTATTATTATTATTATTATTATTATTATTATTATTATTATGATTATTATTATTATTATTATTATTATTATTATTATTATTATTATTATTATTATTATTATTATTATTATTATTATTATGATTATTATGATTATTATTATTATTATTATTATTATGATTATTATGATTATTATTATTATTATTATGATTATTATGATTATTATTATTATTATTATTATTATTATTATTATTATTATTATTATTATTATGATTATTATGATTATTATTATTATTATTATGATTATTATGATTATTATTATTATTATTATGATTATTATGATTATTATGATTATTATTATGATTATTATGATTATTATTATTATTATTATTATTATTATGATTATTATTATTATTATTATGATTATTATGATTATTATTATTATTATTATTATTATTATTATTATTATTATTATTATTATTATTATTATTATTATTATTATTATTATTATTATTATTATTATTATTATTATTATTATTATTATTATTATTATTATTATTATTATTATTATTATTATTATTATTATTATTATTATTATTATTATTATTATTATTATTATTATTATTATTATTATTATTATTATTATTATTATTATTATTATTATTATTATTATTATTATTATTATTATTATTATTATTATTATTATTATTATTATTATTATTATTATTATTATTATTATTATTATTATTATTATTATTATTATTATTATTATTATTATTATTATTATTATTATTATTATTATTATTATTATTATTGTTATTATTATTATTATTATTATTATTATTATTATTATTATTATGATTATTATTATGATTATTATTATTATTATTATTATTATTATTATTATTATTATGATTATGATTATTATTATTTTAGTAGGAGATTCATCCTTAAGAATTTCTATGAACTGATGAATACTGTCATTCATGATTTCAGATAAAAAAAAAGAAGAATGAGGAGGTTGGGTTCAAAATATCACTTTTGAGATTGTGTTTTGTTGTTGTTTTTTGAATTCACTCTTATCTTGTTAGGCTTGATAGGAAGGATGACAGGTAATTTGAAACCCTGATCCTCACTAAGACTCCCATGGTGTGTTGATTGATCTGTTGAAATTCTGTAAAGAAAGTGTTTTGTTGAGATCCATTAATCAGGTAGATCCATTAATCAGGTAGGAATGAACTAGTTATTAATCTTGTCCTTCTTTCTACACCATTTAATGATTAGAATCATTAATTCAAAAGTATGGTTCTAAGGTTACCTAAAGTTGCTCTTCAACTTTCTTTCTATGGTGAAGTTGAGAGGATTATGAGATGGGAAATCTTCATTCAATCTAAAAAATCATAATCAGTATTACTTATTCAAATTAGAAAGTGTTTGGTCTGCTCACACAGGGGTATGTATGTGACATCATAAAAACTGCAGTTGGACTGGTTGTTGTGGTACTCCACTCCAATTGATTCCTTCTTCCCCCTGATTTTGAGTACTTAATGTTATCATGAACTCAGGAAAAAAAGGTCTTTGGGCCAACAAAAGCTGGGAATCATCAATCATTTTATCATAAATGAATTCAGAAAACTGAATTAATCTTTAGTCAGTCAGTCACTCATGCCACCCCCAATTTCATTCTGGAGCTCAAGATAATTGAATATTGTTCAATAATCTTCTGATCAGCACATACTTCTGAGGACAAAGACATAAATAATGTTCAGAAGCATTGTATCAAAATAGAAATAGAGTTTGAAAATTTAGTACCAGGATATATCCTGCCCCCCAGTCTGGTAATTCACATTTTCAATATCCTTGATATATGAATTCAAATATACAAACAGAAAGATTTCTTATCTCATTCCATATTGGAACAAAATTGAACTTTCCTAGCTACTTCCATAACTGAAAAGGGAGCTTCTCATTACCCCCATAACTGCAGAGGTCTCCTGAAACTCTGGGATAACCCCTAAGACTTGGGATCTCAAACTTCAATTTTTTTAAAAACTTCTTGAATTGTTCCATATGAAAAAGAATTCCTCAAACCATCTTCAATCCTTTCACATGATCAGGCCTTCTTTGATCCTTCTCTATTTATGTACACAAGAATCACACATCCTTAGATATTTCCACAACTCTCAAACCTTCTTAACTCCTTCCACATGTTGAAGCACTCTGAAACCTCATCACAAATGAAGATATTTCCACAACTCTCAAACCTTCTTAACTCCTTCCACATGTTAGAGCACTCTGAAACCTCATCACAAATGAACATTAATCACACCTTTACTTCTTAATTACTAAAAATTGAAAGAAGGAGTGAAAATTTGGGTACAAGGAGATTGAATGAATATCAATAATTTTTCACTAAATACAAATCCATAATATTATTCCAAGATTTATGATTATCTAGTCAACTTATCAATAAGTGAAAACTGTTTTTATGTAGTTTATCACTTTTAGAACTATTTTATGATGAAGATTTCACTGCAATGGAACAGATTTCAGCAGAAAAATGAAATCCAAAATCTTCTTCAATTGATGGAATACTTAATCAGTCTTTTAATCCTCTAAAATTTCTTTGTAAAACCTACTCAACCCTACCAGTTTCTCCTTGGTATTTGAAGCACCTCAGTATCTTGGTACAAGTTCTTTGAGCCTCAGATTATGAAATGTTATAAATACTTCAATAATATCAGAATGTCTTCTCCAAGCAAGGAGGAACTAGGAAAATTTATCAGTAGTTCATCCATCCTACTACTCTTGTCTTGCTGCAACAAAATAGAATCAAATAATAAAATTTTAGTGAGAGTAACTCTTTGGTAATACCAGGATACAGATTTTACAGTTTTGATCCAATAGATTTGAGCACCACCAAGCACCTGGATAAAAAAATCAAAATCCTTAAATTTCAAATTTCATATTAAAGCTAGACCACCAAGGATCAAATTCATCTCATCAATTGGAAAGAGTGGTCTTGATTTAAAGCTAGTTTAGAAAGTATTAATATTTGAATTTTTTGTCCAGTAGGTAGATGATGATATCTGGATGAATGATCATGAAGTTAGGAAAGAAAATAGAAAGAAAAAACTATCATAGCCATCAATCTCCTATAAAAATCCATAAATCAAGAGATTCAAGGCCAAGTTATCCTAAATGGGAATTCCTTTTCCCAGGAACTAGCCAATCTGGGAAAAGCTTTGGTGAAAATTTTCATTATTATAATAAATAAATCTGGGAAAGATTTTCCAGTTAAAGTATTGAACAAATGCCTCATTTCAAGAGTGTACCACCAAATTATTTGTGAAAGGTTTTAAATTATAGGAAAAAAATTGATTCCAAAGAGAAGAAAAATTTTATTCTGCAAAACCCAGCAGCCTTAGGGGAATCAATTTTCCTGAAATCCAAGACTGGATCCATTGATGAACTAAATTTTTAGAGAATCTTAAAAAACCAAGATGTTCAGATTTGAAATTAAAAATCAGCATATTCCTCTCAAAGAGGCAAGGACATAAATGGGGTTGTTGAATTCACAGCCCCTGGGGTTTCAAACGGGCATGAATCACTGTTTCCAACTCTTATTGGTTGCAAACAGCCATTCACAACTCAACGACCTGCAAGGAAAGTTGTTTTTGACTTGTGCATCCACAATTGGGCCCCCTTGAGGCTTGAAAACGGGGATTTGCAACCCAAAATGGGTTTCAAACGGGGATTCTCAATCCCCCCTGGGGGATGTACACCTTGTAAATGGGTTTTCCCATGTTTTCCTGGCCCATTTGGGGAAAAATAGCCACAAATGGGCCATTTCAGGGGGGAATTGGGGTACCTAGGCACCCCTGGACCACATTTGAGTTTTGTAAACCCAAATTTGGGGATGTGGCATACATTTTGGGATTATTATTGGACCAAAAAAAGAAATTGGAAACCACATTCTACAAACTTGGAAACTGCATTCTGCCTATTGGCAAAACTAAGAGTTGTCAAAAATTGTACACATCAGTTTCTCATCACATAATTTGATTTTTCTCAACCCAAAACTGAGCAGACTTTGGAGTTTTTGAATTGAAAAATGAATTGAATACTAAAGTGCAGTTGAACTTTTTTTGTTTATAGGAACAGTGGAAAGCCAAATCCCCCCTGGTTTAAACATGGCTGCATTGAAGGACTTGATAAAAAGTGTGGTTAAAAAAGATTTGGAATCTAGGGATTTTGATAGGGACTTGGAAAAAAAATATGGAAGCCCCAATTGCATCCTCATCTAGATTTACAATTGAGTAACAAGATGTTTCTTCAAAACTGGAATTCAATCAAGTTGGTGGATCAAATTTCATATTACATTTGAATAATTTGATCTGGCTTGATCAATACTAACGTAAATATGGTGGGTGTAACTATGTAACTATGTAACTAAGGGATGTGGAGAGTTTTTAAAGTCTGAAGCTGGAATTCAAACTAAGAGGGAAGGATGAAGGGGTTGTCTAATAATGCAGAGATGAGTGGATCCAAGGATTTGATTCTGGGGGAACACCAGTTCAAAGTGAGGAAGAATGGATGTTGAATTTCACTTGTTCAGGAATCACTATAAATAAACTAAGTACAGCAAGGCTGACAAGTGGTAGAAAAGAAAAGAAAAAATTGAATAGAAAATATTCAATAGAAAACACTAGAGACCGCTCAACTTGGAGGACCACTTCAGAATGGATTGATACAGGGAAGAGCATCAAGGATTCAAGATAAAGAACCCACTAGAACTGTGACTGCCCAGAACAATATAAAGAGGTCACTAGACAAGAACACTCATGAGAAAGATGATGATGACCCAGTTGAATTTAAGATAAAGATTTCAATGTATCTATAACCAACCAGTATAGAATCAAGAACATACTAGACTTAAAAACTCAAGAGGTGATAATAGATTAAAGAATATAAAGCTTGAAGAAATATTGAGCTCAAGTATTAGGCAACACATATCACAAGACTAGAATTTGAAAAAGATATGCCAGAACCCCTTGACACTCCTACTGTGAGAGCCTTTCCTAGTAGGAAGGAAGCTGAGATTTATTGTCAAAGATGAGAAGCCATGCATGGCTGGGAAATGAAAATATTCAAACCAAAAAAGGATAAATATGTTGACCTAGCATGGGACAGATTTGGAGTATATGAGGCGCCATGCCTCACCAAACGGCAAAAAGAAACTCACATGAGGAAGGTTGGGTGTCAATTAATGATGCATGCAAGTTGCACAGTAGCGGATCCCAGGTGGTGTCTCTCCATTAGATATGACCAACACAATCATCAACCATCTGAAAACTCCACAGTGCATCCTAAAATGAGGAGAATATCTGGTGTGACCTTGGATCAATTTAAAGAAGGCATGAAAGATGGGATCAATACAGTGCAAATTGAGCAAGATTGATGGTGAAGAATATATTGAAAATAGAACAGTCTATAACACTAAGTTCAAGGTAAAAGCAGAAAAACTTAGAGGAAAAAGTATTATTGTTGTTCTATTAGAAATGCTCCAAGAAACGCAGGGGGTTTCCAGGTCAAAATTTAATGGAGAGGGTCACTTAGGTGCCCTGTTTTTGGCTCATCCTGTTTCTATAAAAATTTTTAAAAAATTCCATAATATTGCTTTTATGGATTGTAATCATAAAAAAAATAGGTAAAACATCCCTCTATTGCATGTTTTAGGAATGACAGCCAAAAGGAAAACCTCTCAAAAGGTTTTTGTTTTCATAAAAAAAGAAACGTTTGAGATCTACAGTTGGGAATTGAATGCACTAAAGGAGTTGGCTTATGATCCAGAGAGGCTTCCCAAAGTCTTTGTGAAGGACCATGAAAAAGCTCTGATTTGTGCAATTTAAAAAAGTTTCCCTGAGTCATCCAGACACTTGTGCTCCTGGAACTTGCCTAAAAATATTCAAGCAAATTCTTAAGTTTGCTTCAGCAATGAAAATGAAGGATGTAAGAGTTTTATGAATCTGAAAACCAAGGGGGAGGTAGAAGTCAATGATGCAGAACTCAGAGTAGGCCAATTTATTTCTTCTTCTGATCATCTCTGCCGGAAATGCTTATGTTGAAACTTATATACAGTGTTTCATGAAAGACTGTGAGGATGTGCTTGAGTATATGGAAAGGAACATTTTAAATATCAAAGGGATGTTTGTAAAATTGTGGACTTGTGTAAAACCAGACTTTGGAAATAAAACAAAATCTTGGGTATGTTGGATCTTTTGGTAATCTGCTTGTCTTCCTGAATATTTAGTCCATCTAAGTTGTGGCTTCCTGCCTTTGCTGTTATCACTGTGTTGTTGAGTATTTATGCCTAGTGATTTCTTTATACTATACTAGCATAGTTATAGTTCCAGTTTCTGCTCTATCATCTATCCTAGCGGCTTTCTCATCTTAGTCTGTCCTGCATAGTCCTCCAATCTAAGCAGAATTAAAGGCTCAGCATTGAATACTAGTTATTCACTATAGTTTGTTGTCTGTTAACCACTAGTTGGCACAGCATGTAATTATAATACTTGAAGCTGCCCGCTATTGAGTAAATGATAACCATCAGTTCCAGCTAAACATTGAACCTGAGTGCCCCTCAGAGGTTTTCCCTCTAGACTACTTGACCTGCTCATCCAAGCATCATTGGATCTTGATCATCCTTTCCTCAATCTTCCTACCAGAGAAACTTCCTTAAACTCATTCAGGGTAGAACAGGCCCCTGCTACTTTCAAAAAATTACTTGTGGGATATTTGGGAAAAATTTTGGATCTGTGGAAACACCTTGAAGGAACAATTGATAGCCAAATCAAATCAGTGAACAAATTTCTTAATGAATCTTCAATAAATTTAGGAACTGTTGTGGAAAATAGAGAGAGCAACTCCGTACAGTTTTTCTTGAGTTCAGAAGCTATTCATTCCTTGCATTTGTAAGGAGTAGGATGTGCTCTAGAGAGAGAGAGAGGAAGAGAGATGCATTACTTCCTTCCTTCCTTCCTTTGGTGGTGGTATGCTTCCCTCCCTGAAAATCAGTGGGGGGAGGCATTCTATCCTTCCCTTAAACCCCAACCTAAGTACAAGCACAAATACAATCCAACAAAAAACAGAAAACCCTAACCCAACCCTATCCTACTTCCCCAACCCTTGCACTACTACATCCATGCAGTTTTTCCTTCTCATAGTGCGCGCCCTGCCTTACTTGGAGCCCCCCCAGCCTGCCTGTAGCAAACCAAATACCATTCTCCTGTTGCTGTTGCTTCCGTGCAGTTTTTCCTTCTCATGACACCCTCTGTCTTACCATAACCAACCAACACACCTTCCGTAGCCATTTCTTGGTCCCCAATCCCAATGCTGAGCCAACTTGTGCTTATTTCTGAGAGTGAGAACAATGCCCAAATGCTGAGCCTGCCTGCACAGGCTGCAATCAGGTACCAATCTGTGTGTATGAAATGCCACCACATCCCCCCAAGTTGATTTCTGTCCCCAGAGGTCTTCCCATTGTTACCTTGACCATAAACACACCTTCCCACCTCACCACAACTACCACCTTTGCATCTAAATCCCCCCTGTCCTACTTCCTCTCCTCCAGAATGGCCCCATGTTCCTTCTGTGCCTGCAACAGGTAAAAATACTCTTTAGTCCCCAGCCACCATGCCTGCACTGCCTGCCACCACCACCACCCCTGCTGCTATCTCAGGGAGGGGATTTTGCAAGCGTCCTGGAACTCCAGTCTCCTACCTTGACCAGCAACAGGGCCCAACATGATGCATTTGTGGTGTTGGATGACAATACCCTCTTGGAGGACTTGTGGGCTCTGCCTGGTTCCCCTCTCTGCCCTTGTGCTCCACCTCAATCTTCTGCATGCAAAAGCCACAACTTGGCCTCCCCTCTCTGCCATGCAGGATCTCCCTGATGGGAGGAGTTTTCCATCTTTTCAGCCTACTGGGCAGCCCTCCAGTACTGGGCCAATCGCATCCGGGTCAATCAAGGCACAAGGGACCTGTTCCTTGATGAATTGTTTGGAAAACCCACAGCTCCCCCACCGGTTCCTCCTCTGCCTCATCCCTCAAACCCCCAACCCACTCCTGCTCCAGCCTCTTCCCTGTCCCCTAACTCAAGGTACTCCACAGACTTGGAGGAACGGGCCTCAACCCCGCTGGTTGCAGCCCAGGACCCGCCATCCCTGGTAGTGATCTCTTTGTTGCCTCTGCCCGGACCAGGTCCCCCAAACAGCTCCCCAGAGACCCCTTCATCTCCACCACCCCCCCTCCATCAAGCATGCCCAAGATTCAGGAGATCCCAATTGTGGTGGCTCTCCTGGTGGCCAACTTTGACAAATTTGCGGACAAGTCAACCAAACTCCTCCAAGGCTTCCTTGCAGCTCCTCGCGCCCAATCCTCAGAAGCCCAACACAAGCTCCTGGCAAGATTCCGGGCCTTTCTGGCAGCTTTGCAGTTGGAGATGTTGCAGATGATGAAGATGGCTTAGGCCCATTTCCCCCCTTCTCCATTTTCCCGCTCCTCCCTTTTTTCACTTTGTATACATGCCTCTCCTTGAATCTTGAGAAATACAATTTTGTGCATGCATTCACCCATGATTTGAGCAATCCTATGAGAGTGGCATTGCAGCCTAAGCAAGCTATGAGGGGAATTGAGAAGAAAATCTGATTTGCAAACCACTTTGCGCGCAATTGCACAGCCGTGAGCACCAAGTGAAGCGTTGTAAGTCTGCTGTGCTTTTTTAAGTCCCAACCTTTCTGGAGAGGTACATGGACTGCCACAGACAAACTTCCACACAGTTCCCCGTACCCAGTCTGTAGCAAACACAACAAAAAAACAACTGCACGCGCCAAACATAAAGAGTAGAAGAGAGTTGAGGAAACAAAAATTCTGTGGGTTCAAGTTATTATGGCTGCGACTGGCTAGAACACCTCCTCACCAAGTTAAGCTTATCACATGCCCTGCTCCCATTGCACCCATCCGCCCATTACAACTGTCCATAGAGAAAGAAACAGATGAAAGAGAGAAAAAGAGAAGAAAAAGAGAAAAGGGGGAGAGAAGAAAAAGAGAAGAGAGAGAGATTTTTTTTTCATCACACCTCTCCTCATCCTGCCTTCTGCTTGCGGGGATTTTACTTGTGTGTGAAAACCTGGATTGCCCCACCCCCACATTCCCCCTCACCAAACCACCATCTGCACTAGCTCCCCCACCAAATTGGCTTCTGTCCCCAGAGGGTTGCAAAATTCCACTCCATTGGAAGAAAAAACTTGCACCACTTCATCCAATACCACATGGGGCATGTTTGGGGATTTTTATCCCAAACAGCCTTCTGAACCTGTATTTTGCAACAACCCATGCAAACCAATCCTCTCTTTTTTGAACCATACTGTCAACACCCAGTCCCTTCCTGTTCTGCACCAGAAGCCCTGTCCTGCATGTCTGTTGCGCCAATCCCAAATAACTTGCTAGCTGAAATGGCAACATGTTTGCATTTGACCCATCTTCTTCTCACTCCCTGTGATCTGCTCCCTTCCGCACCACATGCATTGTCCTTGCCGTCCAAGGGGTCCAACCTTGGTTGCAATCCCTTGGCTCCTGAACCATCCCTTCCACCACCGCCAACTCCAGAATCCGGTTCCCTCCCCCCCCCCCTGCACAATAACCACTGCTCCCTTCCTCTTTGCAAGACCAATCCACTGCCAATTGGTTCCAAATCATGAGAAATATGCGCTGCTTCCTTCCTCTCCAAAAGAATCTTCCGCTGCCCATTGGTTCCCAAACCCTGCACCACAGGTCTTGGAGCATCCGGCAGCAGTTGCTCCTCCACACCCACTGCCCCTCCCATTTCCCCCACTTCCAACACCTTTACCTTGGACTCCCCCCGCGGCTGCCATGACCCAGCCCTGGTGACAATGCCAAGGGACATTTGCGCTTTTACTTCTGCTTCCTTTCCCCACGTTTGCGCTTGCTTCATGGAAGCAGGCTGACCCAATTCCATCCAAACCTGCTTGCCGAACATGTATCCTGTCCCCACCAGACAAACAAATACCGTGTTTGAATCCTTTGTTGGGTTCTCTTCTCCTGACTCCCAACAGCCATTATTGCCACCATTAATGCATATCCTGGGCCCAGGTGCGCTAGGTGACTCAAAACCCTCCTCCATGTGAGGTGAAAAACTTTTCCAGTGCTGCAACATCTGGCTCATATAGATATTGAGGTCCCTTTCCAACTCTGCAAGTTTGCTAGCCCAAGGGTTGGCTGCCGGTGGTGGAGCCAGGGCCAGGGAACATGCCACCACTCAATCCATCAATTCTGCTTGCAACCAGACCCTGCCATGCGTGCTTGCCACCCAAGCCACCCTCTCAAAGGCGCTCTCCCAGAACTGTGGTTTGTGTTTTCCCCACCTTGCCAATATTTCCCCCTTCAGCTTTGGCCAGTTGCGGTTTCTATAGCCTGCCATCTCTTCCATTTCCCAAAGCTTCTCATTGTCTATGATCAACAGAAAAACAAGGTGTGCCTTGTCCAAATCTGATGGGCTTTTGGATTATGCAATCACTTCTTATCTTGAGACAAATTTCTCCACTTCCGTGGTGTTGAATCAAATGTGAGGGTAATCCCACAACTCAATGAAAAAAGGCTGGAAAGAGGGGAAAAGAGGAGTTGAAGATGGGGTTGGTGTTGTAGACCCCAAGGAGGAAGAAGAAAAAGGAGAAAGAGTAATTGTTGGGGGGTGTTAATAGGAAATTGTGTTTGGTTACCTTTGAAAGACAAGAAACAGAAATTTAATTACTTGCCAGAACCCCAAATGTGTAAACTACAGAGAGAAACTCACCAAAGTTTGCCTTAAGTTTGGAAGTTATTGGTTCCTTGCATTTTTAAGGAGTAGGATGCACCCTAGAGAGAGAGAGAGAGAGAGAGAGAGAGAGAGAGAGAGAGAGAGAGAGAGAGAGAGAGAGAGAGAGAGAGAGAGAGAGAGAGAGAGAGAGAGAGAGAGAGAGAGAGAGAGAGAGAGAGAGAGAGAGAGAGAGAGAGAGAGAGAGAGAGAGAGAGAGGAGAGAGAGAGAGAGAGAGAGAAAAAAAGAGAGATGTATTCCTTCCTTCCTTCCTTCCTTTGGTGGTGGTATGCTTCCCTCCCTGCACAATGGTGGGGGGAAGGTATTATATCCTTCCCCCAAACCCTAACCTAAGTAAAAGCACAAATAAAATCCAGCTACAAATGGAAAGAACCCTAAGAAACAGAAAAACCTAACCCAACCTTATCCTGCTTCCCCAAACCTTGCGCCACTACATCCATCCGGTTTGTCTTTCTCATGGCGTGCACCAGACCCTACTTGAAGCCCCCTGTGCCTGAATGTAGCCACCCAAATCCCATTCTCCCATTGCCATTGCGTCTGCATGTTTTGTCCTTCTCATGAAACCATCCCCGCTCTACTTGGAGCCCCCCGAGCTTACCGTAACCACCTAATGCACCTTCTGTAGGCATTTCTTGGTCCCAAATCCCAATGCTGAGCCAACTCGTGCTTATTGCTGAGCATGAGCGCAATGCCCAAATGCTGAGCACGCAGGCCACAACCAGTTACCCATCCGTGTCTATAAAATGCCACCACACAGCTCTTCCAAAATAATTTTCAAATTTGGGTTAAAAATTGTCAATTGAGGCAATTAAGCTCATTTGGGATCAATTTGAGAAGTTAAAGTGCAACCATGATGGAAAAGTGTGCTCAAAGTCATATTAAAAAACAATGGGCTTGCACTGTTCCCACATCTTAGCAGAAATACTAGCGTCAAGAGGATCCATTGTTCCTGAGGATTTACATCCTCAGTGGAGGTCAGAATATAGCCCTTCAAGTTCAGTAAGTTGGGTTTTGGGATTTATGAAGGGTACCAATTATTGGATTGACATATTAGTTATTGTTTTTCTTTTCAAAAGATTGACACACATCCAGTGCTTGAAAAATGTCAATTGTTTAACAAGTTGAGTTCCATGGTTATGGGAAAACCTCAAGAGTTAGATTGGAGATTTCAAAGTGTGTGGTCAAGTATACAGCCACTTTGATTTCCAAGCCAAGGCTTGAGCCAAAGGTCTTAAGGTCCAGCTGCAGTTGACCCGAATTGAAAGACACTTCAAATGAACTTTCAAGGTTTGTGCATGTGGAAAGGGAACTTAAGAGGGAAAAAAAGGTTAGAAGGGAACCAAAAAGACCAAAGATAGCAAGTATTTTATCTCAAGAGGTGTTCATTTTTTTGGTTTAATGAACTAATGGGAAATGATGATTATATTAGAGGTCCTTAGGCTCAGAATCCAAATTTCATAGTTCAGAGGAGGAGTCTGAAAGTGAATTAGGCTCCCTTCATTTTGAATCTTCTTTCTCTTCTGAGGAAGAAGAAGAAGTAGAGAAGTCAACCAGAAGCACATCTTTTGTGAGTATTCATTTAATTGATGCGATTAAGAAAATGAATATAAAGTGGGTTTTGATCTCAGGAAACAAAAGTGAAATACCTAAATCAAATAACTGAGAAATTACATAAGTTTTTGGTTGAGTTTTGAGGTCTTTTTGGTGATGGGAATTGCAGATCTAGAGTCATTTCTCAATCAATTGGGTAAAATGAAAATGGATGTTTTAAGGTACAAAAGGAAATGATTGAATCATTGAAGAAAAATAAGACCTGCTATTCTAAGATCCTTGGTGGCATTAAAAATGTTGAAAAGATAGAACAAAGACTGGATCTTAATGACATCAATGAAAAGATTCTGTCTTCAAAATGGCTTGCAAAGCTAGACATGGGCCAATTAATAGCTGACACTTATGGAAGGCCAATATGTTTTATTTCATTGGAATCATGTTGTACCTACACTCCTATTACAATTGGTGTAAAATAACAATCAGATGCCATCTTCATTGGCTTGGGTAACAATAATAACCGGATTCATATTCTACTTGAGGGAGATATGATTCCAATCCCACCTATTGTTTCAAAAACTGCTTCTTTGAATTCTAAATAAGCTTCAGGTTGGGTTGATCATCTCAAAGATCAACTTAATTTTTATTCTAAGTTATAAAAATCATTTTTATTTTCATAATTTGGGCCTGTTTTGTGATGCTGATCTTTTAATTCCATTAATATAAAGGGTTATCACATTTTGAGCAAAATGATGTTGAGGTACTTGAGTTCACATTGATATGTTGAGTATTCTGAATGAGATTTTATTGGTAAGTCAGTTCAAATTGTGTTTGGATGATCCCATCATAAGGATTATTTTTACTTCTTGTGATGGGATCAGCTTAGCAGAAACTGAACTTTTTTTTTTGGTGTTTTGGACTAGCCTTATTTTTTTGGAGGGTTGATTTATTTTTGTGCTAGTCCAATGAAATATATTTAACTGGTGTTGGGCTAGCTGATGGCATCATAAGGAGTATTTTTACTTCTTGTGATGGGATCAACTTGACACAAGTTGAACTTGAATTTTTTGGTGTTTTTACTTTAGGGATGGTCCATAGACTTGCTTCCCATTAATGGCCCCAGAGTGGTGAAATTCCTAGATTTTCATTTTAATTTTTTTACTTTTTTTACTTTTTTTACTTTTTTTACTTTTTTTACTTTTTTTACTTTTTTTACTTTTTTTACTTTTTTTACTTTTTTTACTTTTTTTACTTTTTTTACTTTTTTTGGTGGTTTTTTGGTGTTTTTTGGTGTTTTTTGGTGTTTTTTGGTGTTTTTTGGTGTTTTTTTTGGTTTTTTTGGTTTTTTTGGTGTTTTTTTGGTGTTTTTTGGTGTTTTTTTGGTGTTTTTTTTGGTGTTTTTTTGGTGTTTTTTTGGTGTTTTTTTTGGTGTTTTTTTTGGTGTTTTTTTGGTGTTTTTTTTTGGTGTTTTTTTGGTGTTTTTTGGTGTTTTTTTGGTGTTTTTTGGTGTTTTTTTGGTGTTTTTTTTTGGTGTTTTTTGGTGTTTTTTTTGGTGTTTTTTTGGTGTTTTTTGGTGTTTTTTTGGTGTTGGTGTTGTTTTGGTGTTTTTTGGTGTTTTTTTGTTTTTTTTGTTTTTTTTGGTTTTTTTTGGTTTTTTTGGTGTTTTTTTTTTTTTTTTTTTTGGTTTTTTTGGTGTTTTTTTGGTGTTTTTTTGGTGTTTTTTTGGTGTTTTTTTTTGGTGTTTTTTAAGGGTTTTTTTTGGTGTTTTTTTTTGGTGTTTTTTTTTTTGGTGTTTTTTTTGGTGTTTTTTTTTGGTGTTTTTTTTTTGGTGTTTTTTTTTGGTGTTTTTTTTTGGTGTTTTTTTTTTTTTTTTTTTTTTTTTTTTTTTTTTTTTTTTTTTTTTTTTTTTTTTTTTTTTTTTTTTTTTTTTTTTTTTTTTTTTTTTTTTTTTTTTTTTTTTTTTTTTTTTTTTTTTTTTTTAAATCATTTTCAATTCAATTCCTTTCATTTCCTTTTTTTTCTCACCTCAAACAGGCCGTGAATGGCCATTTGCACCCATCTGAGTTGCAAACAGCTGTTCAAAACCCATTTCAGGTTGTGAACAGCCTTTCATAACCCATTCCAGGTTGTGAACAGCCTTTCACAACTGGGATGGGTTTCAAATGGCTGTTCAAGACTCTGATGGGTCCCAAACCGCGCCACACAAGCCATTTTGAGTGGTGAACGGGTTGCATAGGGTTGGAAATTTAGCATTTCCCTAAAATAAATTAAAATGAATTAGTAGTAAAAAAGTACCTCCAGAAGCCCTCATCAATCAAGAAAATTGAATTTTACTTCAATCAACATTCTGAAATAATTTTGATTTATTTTTGTACCCTTCATTGCAGAAATATGTATGATAAAAGCTCCTAGAAAGAGGCATGTTTTTCATAGAACATGATTTGATACTGCTGTTATTTTTATCTCATGAATCCAAGAATTCAATTGAGTATGAAAAAGGTACCACCACATAAAAAGTGTGTAACACCAGTCTGTAAATTATATAAACCTCAGAAATACTCTGCATACATGAAAACCCATTACAGTAAGGTTAAAACCACACAAATTGGGAAGCTGAAGATTGGAAACGCAGTTGTACAACCAG
Source organism: Puccinia polysora (assembly GCA_025617555.3). Taxonomy (NCBI): domain Eukaryota; kingdom Fungi; phylum Basidiomycota; class Pucciniomycetes; order Pucciniales; family Pucciniaceae; genus Puccinia; species Puccinia polysora. The sequence continues at coordinate 41,484,443 of CM062628.1, forward strand.
GAATTAATCAAATGGGAAAAGTAAAATCATCTCTGTATATCAACTCAAATATCATGGTCTAGATATCCTCTCATTATTTTTGAAATTTCCAAAAAGGTTTCATTTTTTATCTCCTTATCTGCAAATATTTATGCACCAAAAGACCCCCTGAAAAAATTGCTTTCACTTCTGTCTGTGAGTAGCTCACAAATTCTGCTGGAAAAGTTGCATAATTTGTTTTTTCATCCATCTGCAATCTAAATAAGAAACTTCCTCAAAACAATATGAAGTCCACCCAGACCTTTAAGTTGGAAAAAAATTGAATTTATTTGGGGAATGTGAACCAACTTTTGTGTCTCAATCAAAGCCAAATACTCAAAATCCCAAACCTTCCAACCAAATTCATATGGAAACACTCCAGGTGAATACTCCATCTAAAAAAATGATGGGAATTATATTCTTGTTCTCATCAAATCTCTTGCTTTAATTTTAATTTTGATTTATAATAAAAGGGTAATATTAAATTCACGGCTACAGAGCCATGTACACAGCTCTGTACAAAGCTCAATGGGCCGTGTGGCACCCTACACAACTCAAATGAGCCGTGTGGCATGCTACACGACTCAAATGAGCCGTGTGGCATGCTACACGACTCAAATTGGCCGTGTGGCATGCTACACGACTCAAATGGGCTGTGTGGCATGCTACATGGCTCAAATGGGCTGTGTGGCATGCTACACGTCCCATTTGAGTGGTATGGCATTCTAAACAACTAAAATCAAGTTGTGTAGCCCCCACTAAATCATAAATAATGAATAATAAATAATCAATTATAAATAATAAATTATGAATAATAAATTATATATAATAAATAATAAATAATAAATAAAGAATAAAAAATAACAAATAATAAACAATAAATAATAAATAATAAATTATATATAATAAAGAATTAATAATAAATAATAAATAACAAATAATAAATAATAAACAATAAATCATAAATAATAAATAATAGTAAATAATATATAATAAATTATATGGAGTAGTGTATGGGCCCCCACGCGTTGAGGGGCCCTACACGACTCACACAGGCCATGTGGGGCTGTGTACACGGCTCCCACACAACTGGAGCCGTGAATTGAACATCACCCATAATAAAAATACAAACTCAAACAAAAAATATTTTCATAGATCAAAAAAAGGTCAAGATTTATTTAAATTTACACTTTCAATCATAAAAACTTACCAGGGGGGAAAGATTGTTTGATTGGGTTCCATCCAAAAAGTGAAATATAAGGGTATCAGCCTTGGGCTTCTACCATAAATCTTGATGCAAAATGAGAAGCTTGTCCAAATTCTTGAATCAAAGAATTCTGAAAATTATTCAATTTCTAATTGTGAAATATGAATTCACAATCAGCTATTTGGATAAATCTGAAAAATTTGCCTTCAATTTAATGAATATCATCCTCATTAGTTTTCTGAAGGCCCAGGATAAAATAAAAACTTCAAAATTACTGAGTCCGTGCCCTGATTGAAGAAAGGTGTCATTCAAGAATTTATTTTTCTAGATTCATGCCCGTTATCAAAGAATCATAGTTTTTTTTTTTACTAAATTTATGCCTTCTGGTGTGTTTTTCCACACAGAAAGGCTTTTAAACCTTTAAAAATCATGCAAATACATAAAAGGTGTGATTTTAGAAAATTAAGGATTGGAATGCCTTTTTAAGGTTTAAATAAGTATCCAAGGTGGGAGAACACACATTTTGAGGATGTCTTGGGCCCCCCAAGGCCTGTAACTGTCAATTTAGGCCTTGGGGGGATATAATGAGACCCCCACCCCCCTTTGAGGTCTTTTATGGAGAAGAATCTTTTTGAAAATTCAATTATGGACATCACTTGAGTTAATGTGACATCTAAAAATCTAATAAATATGTCATCCTGCTGCTATTTCAGATTCAGCTGACCAAAGTGCCAAAAACATAAAAAAAAAACAGACACACATAAAAAAAGGGAATCCCAAAATTATTATTGCAGAAATGGATTTCAAAGCTAAAACTAGGTAGGGTAAACAGCTGGACCTACCCCAAAATCCAACCCCTTGAACCCTTAGTTAATTGTGCAAAAATAAACACAGAACCAAGTGGGAAAATCTTGGCCATTCTAATATTTCACATGAAACATCATGAATATATTACCTGAATAATATTGATTCACAAAATGAGTTTTGTGTATAGTTTAGGATTTATGGACATATTTGTGTTTTTTCCAAATTCACACATGCAGCCATGTGCACCATTAACAGGCCTGAGACATGCATGTAGACCTGTACTTCAAAATACCCACACAAAGCCATGTCAAAGCCTAGATATGGCCAGTACAGAGGCTAACAGGTGCGCCCCCCTTTCAGGGAAAAAATTACCACAAAAACCCATGACAGAAGGGTTGCAACATACATGGGAGAGGAATGCATATATAATATGCATACCAATAAATCAAAAATTTCACCAAAACCACAGACAAGTCAAAATATGACAGGAAAAGCACATGATAACCCTTCAAAATATGGATTGACACTTTTGACCAAAATCCACTTTCACAGACTTCTTGAGCCTGAAAACATGACACCTGCACTGACTACATGATATATAAATTTTCAGAAAATTAAAATTAATCAACTAGAATGTCACCAAAATTCAAAAAAAAAAGAACTATAACTTAAACAACCAATAAGATATATACAAAAATTGCAGGCTGAGTTCCCCTAACAATATCATGCAAAAAATTCCAGATATATCAAATTTATTGATATTTGAAAAGGCTATACATCCTAAAAAACCAAGAACAGCCTGTGGGCTATGCATGAAAGCACTTCTGGCCCCAGAAAATGGTTCCTTCCCCTTCATTAAATCTGATAAACCACATGGAGACCCCTGGTAAACTGAAAAGGGCTAAATAAAGGTCTCTTTAAGGTTGTATATCCCCCAGCTACTCATTAAAATACATACAGAAACCTTTCCATAAAGGGATAAATTACTTATTAGGAATATTAAGTGATTAATGGCTCTATTCTGACCATTTTATTGAAAATTAAACCCTTATAACTCAGCTTTTTTAACTTTGTAGTCCTCAAAAAATCATGATAGCACAACTAACTACAATTGAAATCAGTTATTGCAGTTAAAATGGAATAAAAGATCTCCCCAGTGATTCATTAATCTCTTCCATGTCTGTTTTTCTACCCTAGCTCAGTCATAACACATATTTCCTGGGTAATAATCCCCTTTTATCAAGGTTCCAAAGTCCCAGGTGCATGGATTATAAACTTGATCCCCTGAAAAGATGATTTAAAGATAACCATTATCAACTGTGGCCCCTATTTTTATTTTTTTAATAGTTTGGTTATTGATTAATTCACAATAAAAAATACCAAACCACCTCCTTTCATTTAGTTCATCAATATATTTATGGATAATTGCTGCATTAATTTGGATAATTTATTTATTCCATCTATATCACCTCTAGTAGCTAAAAGATTTCAAGGATCCTAGAATTGAATAGGCTGAAAAATAGAAGTTTTATTTCAAGAGATTTAAATCTGGGTTGAAATTTGAAAAAAAACTTCATGCAGGATGATAAAAATGGTACATATCAATTTTCTTCAAAAAATTGAATATTTCCATTGGAATATCAATGCCTTTATACCAAACAAAAAAATACATATAAAAATTCTAAAAATATCTATTTTATAAGGGGAATTCAAATATTAGAAATATTAAAAAAAAAAATTCTCAAGTAAATGAATAATTATAAAAAAAGTGAAAAAAAGATATCTTTGAATAAAATTCAAGATTTCTGATTAAATTTAAGGGTGATGATCAATTCAAAACTCCCAGTTGTGCAAGAGTTGTGTAGGGACCCACAAAACCTGTGAGATTTGTGTAGGGCCCCACAAGACCTGTGGGAGTTGTGTAGGGCCCCTCAACGCGTGGGGGCCCATACACCACTCCAAAGGGTTGGAAGTTCCAAACACGGGCAACCCCTGGGGGGGCATATACCCCCCATAATGGGAATTTTTGATTTTTCTACCCCTGTAAACAACCATTTAGACATGTGTACAGGGGTATACAACCCCCCGGGGTTTTTCAAGAGTTTAGTTATTTTTATTATATTTTATATTTTTGTTTTTTTTTAAACCAAAAAATCAACATTTTTTGATTTTTTGGTTGATTTCTGTTTTTTATTCAGTTTATTTTAGTTTTTTTAAGCCTGAAATTATTTTAGTTGTGTGGCACGGAAAACAACTAAATTTGAGCTATGTAAAACCATACACAACTTGATTTGAGCCGTGTAGCATCCCACATGGCCCATTTGAGCCATGTAGCATGCCACATGGCCCATTTGAGTTGTGTAGCATGCCACACGGCCCATTTGAGTTGTCCCATTTGAGTCGTGTAGCATGCCACAAGGCCCATTTCAGTTGTGTAGCGTGCCACATGGCCCATTTGAGTTGTGTACACGACTCAAAGAGTTGTGAATTTAACATTACCCTAAATTTAAATACATGCATATAAAACATATTTTTTAAAAAAAGGAAATGATAATGATAATAGAAAAATGACACATATACCTATTTCATGAAGAGAATTCAAAGATTCAAAAATATTTAAAATAAAAAACTTCATAACTTACAAAAATGAAAACATGAAATATAAGAAGAATGATTGCTTTGTATCAGAATTGATATTTACAGTGGGATGGAAATAGCTTATACTAAATATAAGAAGAACATTGAGATCATTTCTGCCTAATCCCAATTTCTGTTAAAATGAAAATACTCCAAATCTGAAGCATCCCACTCATCCATCCATCACCATGTTATGCTCAATGTTTTATCCTTTGCTCATTAAATAATTTAATAATTTTACTCTTATTACTTAGTTGATCCTCTGTACTCATCTTTAAATCTACTCCCTCCTCAATTCAACAGGAGTCTTGATTATTCAATAATCTCTCTCTGCTATTAAATTGAACATCTCCCAATTCTCAATGACTCATTCAATATTCCTTCTTGATTCCCTCTACTCTTCATCATACATACCTACGTTCCCATTTCATTGGCCTTCATCCTCATTGCTCACCTCATAATCAAACTCAACCTTGAATTAAACCTCTTGTTCTTTCTCCCAATCCTTAATACTGATCTCAATGAATACTCAATGTCCTTCAATATCCTAAGTACACTCTTTGTTGTATCATCCTTGTCAATTGTCTCCAATTTCTGTCAAGCAGTGAGAATCTCCTCTCAACATTCCTTGCTTACGTGTCTTAAATTCACTCATTCAACCTCTCACAACTGTCTTATAAAAATTCTCCTTAAACCTCCATGAATTCAGTTTTCATCATTTAACAAATCCATTGGTCATCAGTTGCAATTAATTCCTTTCAACACTTCACAGTTGAAAGCCAAAAGCAAAATGGCAAAAATACTTAATCCTGGACCAGCTGATTCAAATTATTTGCTTCTCAAGAAACTGACCAACTCAATTCCAAACCTTACCAATTCAGAATTCTGTCTGTGGAATTCAAAAAATCCTCACAATATTCTCCCTCAAAGGTATCTACCACTTGCTGCCTTCATCAGAACCAACCAAATGCCCATGGAAATCAACCTGGAGATTGTGGGATAAATCTTGGCCAAGATGGAAAAAAAAGCCTACGTAAACTGCGTCAAAGCAGACCGACTACCAGAAAGAGTCACACTGTGGAAATCAATCAAAAAATTCTTTGCCTTTTCACAGACTCTTATTTGATCATGGGTCTTCTCCCACATCCTAAAACTTCAATTTTACCCTAAGAACATTAAGTTCATTACCAAAATAAAGACCTAACTCCTCTAGTTTTCCAAGATTGGAATAAAAATGGAAAACAATATCATCAACTATCTGATTATCTAAAAGTTACTGCCTCAAGTGTATCAACTGTAGAAAACTATTACTCATCCAATTGGAGAAAGAAAAATTGGTGGCAATCTAGTACTTTGACACCTTAATAAAGTCAAACAAAAAGTTGCTACTGGCACTCAGGCGTAAGCCTTGGGAATGCACCAAGAAGTACTCCAATGCAAAGCAAAGTGGAACCAGCCTCAAGAAAACCACCAAAAGGAAAAATGATTCTGGTTTTAACTGCATCTGCACCCCAACTACTCCAACTCAAATGCTCCCCAAAAGTACAACCTGCCAAACAAAGCAACAGCTCACCTAGCTTTCAGCTTTGCTATGACCAACTCCACAGGCCTAACCAAAGATAAAATAATGCTGGATTCTGGAGCTTCCCAAAGCATGTTTAACAGTTCTTGTTTCCTCAAAAAACTACTTGCAGAAAATACTGAGACTCAAATGGGAAATCAGGATCCTTGATTTGCTCCATGGGCTTGGTCTCTGCCTACATCATCACATCTCAATCTGATTTTTCCTTGAAAAACTCACTCTTAGTGACTGAAATCTCTGTAGATCTAATCTCCTTGGGCCAACGCATCAACAGAGGTTGTGCCCTTGTCAAAAATTCCCCAAATTTGTTTGAAGAAAATCTAAAAAAAATACATTTTATATGGAAGGTTGAATCCAAGAAAACATGCTAATTTCAGAAATATTGATGCATCCTACCACCCCTCTGGCATTCTCCTTTCTTTCTCTGTCAACTCTTCACAAATTTTTTGGTCATCCTCACCTGGAATTTGAAAACATTCTCTCAAGAAACTTCCCTAAAATCTTCTGGGAAAACACATGCTTTATTTCATGTTCTCAGGGAAAGATACACAGATCTTCATTCAAGGTAACCCTCCCTCACAGCAAAGAGAAATTTGATGAATTGCACACTTACCTCTGTGGACCCATCAATCCCATATCCAAAGCAGGGAATCAATACTTCATGGTTCTAAATGATAAATTCTCCTGCTTCAAAACCTGCATTCCCCTTAAGATCAAACCAGATTCTGCCAAAAAGATCATCAAATTTATCTTTATTTATTCTAATATTTTCTGCAAGAAATTGAAGAGGATTCAATCCAACAATGGTGGCACATTTGTAAACTTCAAAATCAGTGGATACTCCAACAAAGAATAAATCTTACAAACCACCTCCAAGTCATATGTTGATATTTGTCTCATTTCATCTTCACTAAATCTGCCATGCTCTATTTCTTTCTGTCAACAAGTGTCTCACTCTGCTGCTTTAGCCATGTCATGTCTGCTGTTCTATCTTTTTCTTCTTTCTCGTCTTAAGCTGTCACCTGTTCTCTTTTCTGTCTCTGGTTCTCATGGGTGCCACAGTACTCTGTCGTGACTACCATGACCTGAACGCAGGCGCGGGACTCTCACTGTCACCTGTCACCTACTCTCACACCCGGGTACGCACTGGAACAAATCTGCCTAAGTGTCACATCTTCTCCTGGTACTTCAAGAACAAACTCTCAAGGATCCTAAACCTCTCATAGATGACTCCCTCCAGTCTACATTCCTTATCAGCTTCTCCTTTGTATTTCTCCATCTGATCCGATTTATTCAAGACTCTCAACCAACTCCGGTTAGATCAATCTAGGACTTGACTTCATTCATCAGATCACCTTTGGATCAACTCTCAAATAGGTATTTGGACATCCTTCAACTCAATCTCAGGACTGTATAAGCTGATGGGCTCCTTCTTGATTGGAAAGATACCTTGGGTCATTCGTGTGATAAGCTACCGTCATAATACTCTACTCAGTCCTCTCAAGGGCCATTACCCTTCTTGTAGAGTTTCAGCTTCTGTTTGTTTCCTTCCATTATTTCCTGTCTTAGTGTCTATTTGGATCTTAGCTGTTCCTTTCTGATCCTATCTTTCATGTGCAATCTCAACAGCCTGGTCCAGGTTTCCCAAGTTCTTAATTTCTTTTACATCATACACTCCCCACCATAACCTTATTGCCAAACAAGCTAATTGAACCATAGTAAAAGCTTCCAGAGCCTCTATGATTGACATGCAAATACTGATGGACCTGTGGGAAAAAATAACTCTAGCTTATATATTCATCAAAAATCTCATCCCTTCCCCAAGACAAAGAGATCATCTTTTGAACTGTGGAGAAACTCCAATCCAAATCTCAACCTCATTTGCATCCTTGGATAAAAAAATGTGGTTATAAATCAACAAAAACCACCATCCAAATTTGAAAAGAAGGGACTGAAAGGAATTTTGTTAGTATTAAACATGCATCTAAAATCCCACTGTGTCTTCTGTCCCAAGTAAAATGATATAATTTTCTCCAAAAATGCTAAAATTTTAAAACCTATCCATCAAAACTAATAATCACATCCTTTCTATTCCCTTTTTGATCCCTTGCTCTCCATTAAAAAAAACCTTACTGATGTACTCAATTCTCCTAACTCCTCCAAATCATCCCCTTCCACCTTTTCCTCCAATCTTTATCATTCCAACTCCCAAACTCCTCCTTCCTCCAATTAAAACAAATCTGCCTTCAAACAGTGTGATTAATATAGTTCTAACATACCCTCAAAGCCTGATGAACATAACCCAAATCCTGCAGCTGCTGTTTTCCAAAACCATCTGACAGAAACTCCTCCAACTTGGAAGGTGAACTAATCTCACACAAACTGACTGGAGCTTCCCCCACAACCCTTCAAGACCAGTCCTCCCTTAAACCACCAATCTTCTAGTGCTTCCTTGCCAAAGTTGTTCCCTGCAACAAAAAACAATTCCTCCCCTCTCCTGAGAGGCTGTGCTGGTTGAAATTGATGAAAACCAAAACTGAAAGCATCAAGAGACTTGATGTTTGGGAAGAATGCCATTAATTAGCTCTTTGAAAGCGCCCCTTCTCAAACACCTTGGTTTACAGACTAAAAGACAATCCAACTGGAAATGGGGTCATTTAAAAATTGCAAATGTGCATGCAGTGTTTCAACCAAGTAAATTCCTTGGAATATGGAAAAAACTATTCTCCCACAGGTCTTATGACCACACTGCAGACCATTCTAATGTATGCCTTTCATTACCAGATTAAAATTCACTAAACAAAAATCAAGTTTTAATTCCTTCATGCTACCCTTGAGGAAGAAATATAAATAAAATTCCCCAATGGTTATCCCTACACATTCAATTATCTCAGACTCAAGGAGGCTTTCTATGGATTAAAACAGGCTCTCAAGAGCTGGTCCAACACATTCAAGGACAGATTCTTAAACAGGGCTTTCTTTTGTCCAATGCCAACCCATGTCTCTACATAAATCATTCCCCTTCCAGATTTTTTTCTTTCTACTTTGAAAAAATACTGATCATTTGGAAATCCAAAAATTTCCTAGACAGGCTCAAGAAAAGGTTTAAAAATTTGCACAAGGGACCCCAAAATAAAATTCTTGGAAATAAAATCATAAGCAAAAAATTCTCACACCTTTTTCATCAGCACAAGCATATCAAGAATTCCCTCAGCAAATCCAGACTGCAGAAAATCAAACCAATCACCACTCCCATGAATCCAAATGTGAAACTTTGAGGTGCCTTGGTGTTGAATGAGAGTTCAAAGACTGAGTGTATTGGGAAGAGAAACACTTTGAGTGAGATGGAGAGCAAAACAACAAGGAAGAACACAACAACCAAAAGGAAGACATGAGGAAAAGAAGAAGAAGAAAAGTCCCACCACCGTGACAGGCTCCACAAAAGGTACTATGCCGCAAGAGTTTAAGGAAGAATAGGATGTGGTTCTGAGTAAGTGGTCGAGACGGAAAAAGGCACAAGGAGTTTTCCAAAGAGCAAATCAAAGATCCACCTCTGCATGCAGATCAGAAGGCAGGTTAGAGGATGATCATAAGGGCAGAAAAGGGAATTGGAAAAGATCGTGGAGTTCATACCATACTGGATCAGTGATTAAGGCGGTAGTTCGGGAGTCGGCCAGAGATGAGTTTTGAGGATTTATGAGTTATTTGAGGAGGAGGCGTTTCGCGAAGATGGAATTGAGAAGAGGGGAGAAAGATGCAGGATAAGGGAGAGGGCGAGAAGGAAGAGGAGAATAGTCTTGAGAAAGGCGATTGAAGGGATTTAGAATAGAGGTGATTTCAGAATGTGAGGAAGGATCAGTACTCGGAAAGGGAGAAAGGGAAGCCAAGCGGTCCGTTGGAGCAGACTAATAGGATGGACAGGTTTGTGACATTCAGGTGAGACAGGTAGGGGCGCGCGGACAGGGGAGGAAGCTCATAGATCTTCAACACCCCCCTCAGTTTGGGATGAGTGACCAAAACAAATGTTGAGCAAGGAGTTGAGAGAGTTGCGGGAGCAGGCCTTGGTGAGTGCATCAGCTATCATGAACTGAGAGGAAACCAGCTTAATGTCAATTTGTTTTTTCTTGAATTTCTCTTGAAGATACTTGGCCTTAATATTGAGATGTTTGGTTTTAGAATGGGATCCAAAGTCTTTGATCTTGTCAAGGAGACCCGAGTTGTCGATGTGGAACAGAGTAGGTTTCAGGTTGGTTTTCCAAAGTTCTTGTATGAGATTGGTGATCCATTTGTTTTCCTGATTTGCCTTGGCAAGGGAATTCAGTTTGGATTCAGTGGACGACATCGCAATATTTCTCTGACTACCACTGTACCAAGAAATGGGACAAGATTTCCACAGGCAGATGTAACCGGATTGAGATTTTCTGGAGTAGTGATTGTCTCCCCAGGTGGCATCGGAAAAGTATTGGATTTGTGGGTCTCCTGAGTTTGAAGGTTTGAGCTGGAGTTTAAAATCCTTGGTTCCAACCAGATATCAAAAGCAGTGCAGAACTTCTTTCCAATGGGACAGCCCAGGAGAGTTGTTGTATCGGGACAGGATGGAGACAGCTGGAGCCAAGTCAGGCCAAGTGCGACAGGCCAGAAAGCTCAGGATACCGGTGTAGCGCCTGTAGTTGATTTCAAGACGGGAGAACTGTTTCAGATCCTCGTTGGTGGCTTTATTGAGACAGAAACCGGGAGAAAGAGGAGTAAGAACGGATTTTGAGCAGGCAAGATTCAATTTGTTTAAAGTTTTATCAATTAACTTTCTTTGGTCTAGGGAGATGCACTTGTTGGTGACGCTGATGTCCATGCCTAGAATGGTATCAGGAGAATGAGCGGAGGAGTTGGGAAATCAAGAAAGGAAGGCGTGAGAAAAGGAGTCCACGTCTCCCACCACCAGGAGATTGTCGACATGGAAGTAAACAAAGGAGTTGGAGGAGTGGTTGATGAAGAGACAGGGATCACTATTGGAGGAGGTAAAGGAGATTTTGTTCAGCCACTGTGTCAGGGTGTCAAACCAATTGGTTGGGGCTTGTTTGAGTCCGTAGAGTGATTTGTTTGATTTGAGAAAAGGAGAGGTTTGTTTGCAGAGTCTAGGAGTTTTAATGTATATTTATTCTTTGAGGGGAGCATGTAGGAAGGCGGCCTTGACGTCTAATTGTTTGATTTTTAGATTTTTATCGCGGCAGAGGGCGAGTAAAGCAAGGAGGGAAGAAAATTTGCCGGTGGGGGCAAAAGTATCGAAGTAATCAACACCGTGAAATTGTTGGAACCCTTGGATGCAGAGTCTTGCCTTCTTTTGTTCCTTGCTGGAGTTGGTTGCCGGCTTTGTTTTCAGGACAAGAGTGGTGTTAAGATATTTGGGAGGGGTGGAAGTACATTCTTCCCAGACTTCCTGACTTTCAATGTTGTCGAATTCTTCGTTGATTGCTTCTTTAAAGGATTCTAACTTTTCATTCAGGTAGGAATATTTGATGGGCTTGATGTTCAGATTTCTAGTTCTAAGCAAGTACTGGGCGGCAGAGTCATTGGCAATGGGTACTGGTTCAATCAGATACTCAGAGTCGGAATTCTCTTCCTTGGCGCTGGCAAACTCTTCCAGAGATGATTTGGTAGATTCGTCTCCAATCGCATCGTGGTCAGGAGCGTTGGTGTTGGTGTTGAGGGTGGAGGAAGAGTTGGGAGTTTCAGGTGAGGAAGGGAGAGCGGGAGTTTCTGGAGGATCATCCTTGAGGATCGTGAATTTCGAGGATGAGTTTGATTTTAACGGATTGAATTCCAGAAACTCAATGTGTTTTGTATCAAAAACGCATCCGCTTTCAGTTAAGATTTGATAGGACAGCAGTTCGTCATTGTATCCTACCAGGACTCCAGGAACCCCTTTTGGATCAAGCTTAGTTTGAGGAAGGCCGGGAGGAGCAAGGAAGACCAGGTTAATTCCGATGGGTTTAAAGAAGGACAAGGGAATATCTTTGTTTCTGAAGAGCTTGTAAGGAGAAGGCAGACTCTTGTGAGCAGGGATTTGGTTAAGAACAAGGGTGACGGATCGGATGAGTTCGTGCCAAAGTTGTTTTCCGACTTGGGAATCCTTGATCATACATCCTAGGCTTTCTATAATAGTGCAATTAAATCTCTCGGCAAGACCGTTTTGTTGGGGTGTATATGGGTCTGATTGTCGCATAAGTATCAGCTTGGTGTGGCAGAAATTGGTCAGAGAGGATTTAATGAACTCCGTCCCGCGGTCTGAGTGCAATACATCTGGGAAGTAACCAAAGCGCTTTGCTTCCAAGCTCAGAAGGTGGATAAGAACTTCAGACACCTTGCTTTTCTGCTTGACGGGAACAGAAGAGCAGTATTGGGTGGCGCTATCAACAATGGTGACAAAATACTTGTGTCCTCTGGTTGTTGTGGTGAGGGGACCAACAAGATCCAAGTGGATTTCTTGGAAGGGTTTTTGAGCTTTGTTGTGGGAGTTTTTGAAACTTGCCCGAGTAATTTTGCAGGAGGCGCAGATCTCACAGGGTTTTTCCATTTTTATTGGGATATTCAACTTACTGCAAATGCAGTGGTAGCTCACGTGGACAAGCAACTTATGGAGGAACTCAGATGAGGATAGAAAGGAAAAGGATTGGATTTCTTCGGCAACAATGGTGGGAAGATTGTTCATGTAATAGCCCTTGTATACAACTTCTTCGTTTTTGTGTATTTGGAATTTGGACTTCTCAAAGTTGATGAGATATCCATCCGACAACAGACAGCGAGAGGAAATGAGATTGAAACGAAGATCAGGGACATAGAGAACCTTCTTGAGAAGGATAGAAGATGAGCCCAGTTTGATTTCAATGTTTCCAATACCCATGATTGTCAGATCTCCATTCTTGGCCCCAGTTTTCACGAGACCTATTTCTTTAGTTGAAAAAGTTGTGAACAGGTCGATGTTGGGAGACATGTGAGAGGAGGATCCAGAATCTAGGATGAACATGGTGGAAGATAGTTTGAAGGGAGCATGATAGTAACAACTGACGGTTGTGGATGATCCGTTTTTTCTTTTCAGGAATTCCTCTCTGAGCTTGGGATGAAGAGCCCAACAGTTGACCGGGGAGTGGGAGGCATTGGAGTTGTGTTTGCCATTTGAGCATCTAGGAACATTGGGTCTTCTGTCTATGTTGACCAAAGCCAAAGGAAAATTAATGGAGTGTTCTTCTTTGATCTTGACGTTATTGAAGTGTATTTGAATGTGTTTGAGAACGGTATCAGGGTTAATTAGATTCTGGTCGTGAATGATCCTATCTTTGATGTTGGCCATGGAGGGAGGAAGTTTGTGAATGAGCATTTAGGCAAGAATGTCGGTAGGTATTTCAATTCCTACTTCATGCAATCAACGGATAGCTATCTTGGCCCCGGTAATAAAGCTCTGAATATCTCAAGGATTGAAAGTGAGGTTTTGTAGGTTGTCAAACACGCGGGCTTGATTTGAGGCGTCTGAGGAAGCAAAGAATTTGATAATGGCCTTCCAGACCAACTTAGCGTTGCTTTTGTTTTTTGGAGTAATAATGTTGGCGTGAATGGACAAGTCAAGCTTGGAGGTAATGATAGATCTCAAGTAGATGTTATTGGTATTGGAAAGGTCGGTGTTGTCGTCAAAAAGAGTGTTCTTGATGCCCTGAATGTCAAGCATATTAACGACTCTAGTCTTCCACAACGAGAAATTGTCAGAGTTAAGTTGAGGAATCGATTCGATTGCGGTCTTCAAGATGGTCTGTTGGAGTTGGTCCGCCATGGTGTCTGGTCTTGGAGGGAGAAGTTCTTGGTCGTTTCAACTGTTAATTGTGTTGAATGAGAGTTCAAAGACTGAGTGTATTGGGAAGAGAAACACTTTGAGTGAGATGGAGAGCAAAACAACAAGGAAGAACACAACAACCAAAAGGAAGACATGAGGAAAAGAAGAAGAAGAAAAGTCCCACCACCGTGACAGGCTCCACAAAAGGTACTATGCCGCAAGAGTTTAAGGAAGAATAGGATGTGGTTCTGAGTAAGTGGTCAAGACGGAAAAAGGCACAAGGAGTTTTCCAAAGAGCAAATCAAAGATCCACCTCTGCATGCAGATCAGAAGGCAGGTTAGAGGATGATCATAAGGGCAGAAAAGGGAATTGGAAAAGATCGTGCAGTTCATACCAAACTGGATCAGTGATTAAGGCGGTAGTTTGGGAGTCGGCCAGAGATGAGTTTTGAGGATTTATGAGTTATTTAAGGAGGAGGGGTTTTGCAAAGATGGAATTGATTAGAGGGGAGAAAGACGCAGGATAAGGGAGAGGGCGAGAAGGAAGAGGAGAATAGTCTTGAGAAAGGCGATTGAAGAGATTTAGAATAGAGGTGATTTCAGAATGTGAGGAAGGATCAGTACTCGGAAAGGGAGAAAGGGAAGCCAAGTGGTCCGTTGGAGCAGACTAATAGGATGGACAGGTTTGTGAAATTCAGGTGAGACAGGTAGGGGCGCGCGGACAGGGGAGGAAGCTCATAGATCTTCAACACTTGGATCTAGAAAATCACAAGTTCTTGAAATTTGGAATCAAATTTCACTCTGCCACAAGCTACCTCAACTTTGTTTCAAGTTGCACAAGGCTGTATCTCTCATAAACTGTTTGAAGCATCCCCCAATTCAAAAAAAGACTGGACTTAGACACTGGGAACAGGCCAAGAATGTGAGGTGTTGCTTCAATAAAAACAAGCACTTAGCGCTCAATCTGAAATCCAGCAGCTTCAAGTACAATATAGAATGCTTCAGCAATTCCAACAGAGCTGAAAACCAATTGAATTGCAAGAGTCACACCCGCTTTAAAATTCTGCTCTACAGTTGTCCAGTGGCCTGTCACAGAAAACTACAGCCAACTATTTCTCTCTCTGAGATGGAAGAAAAATTAATTTATCTTTTTCTTGCTACTCAAGAGAATATTTGGCTCACCAAACTTCTCCTAAGTCTTAATACCTTTCTTGAATTGTATCAATGTTCCAAAATCAACAAAAAATCCCTTCATGATCCTGTAAATCAGATCCCAAACCATGGTTCCCTGAAAGACATTGACATGCAAATAAACTGGCTACAAGAAAATAAGGGAGACATAAATATCATCATCAATCTCATCACTTTTTAGCCAAATAATTGTGGATCCCCTCTCAAAACACAAAATTAAGCCCTTGATTACTCTCCTAACCTCAAACATACTGGGAGTTATCTCCTATGCACAGCAGTGTGCTGGGATGATTGCCCCTTAATACCACTTTCTGCTCAAATGAAAGTACTCCAAATATGAATCATCTGCTCATCCATCCCAATTTACTACCCAATTGTTCATCCTTCAATCATTGACCAATTCAATCACTGCACTCTTACCACTTGGTTTATCCTCTGTCCTCATCTTTGACTCTACTCCCTCCACAGTCCCCCATCAGTCTTGATCATTAAACATTCTCCCTCTTCTATTAAATTGAAAATCTCCCACTAATTCATGTATCATTAACTATCCCTTCTTCATTCCCTCTAGTCTTAATCATCCATAGATATATTCAATTTTTTTGCCCTTCATCCTCATTGAGCACCTACAATCAAAAATTGAATTTGACTTTAACCTCTTGTCTTATCTCCCAATTCTAAATACCCAACTTCCTCCAATCTTTTAAGTACAATATTTGTTGTATCATCCTTGTTAATAATCCCCAAGTTCTTTCTAGAAGTTCAAATCTGCTTAAAATTCCTTGCATACTTGTCTTAAATTTTCTGATGCAACCTCTCACAAATTCCTTGTCAAATTTCAACTTGAATCCCCATTAAT